>PVHP010010197.1:0-48094 GCA_004024765.1 Zapus hudsonius | reverse complement strand
GATCATGGCAAGAGTTGAGCCACCACAGTCATATTGTGGAGGATCCATATGGAACCCTGCAGAGAAGGTCGGGATGAACAAGGGATCCATAGCCACAGCCATTCAACCAACTCAGGATAAGCCAAATGTGTTTGTGTTTTTCAGGATGCAACGAGAGAGCTGTGGCCCATCTAACCCTACCAACCCACTGTAGGCCGATAACCCAGATCCTGGCAAGAGAGGAGCCACCACAGTCATAAAGTGGAGGATCCATAGGGAACCCAGCAGACAATGACAGATGAACAAGGGACCTATAACCACAGCCATTCAATCAACACAGGATAGGCCAATGAGACAGAAACCAAGGATTTGCGACACAAGGACCCCTAAACTCGCAACATTAAGACAGCCTTAATACTCACCCACCACGACTCAGGGAACTGAGCGGAAGAGGGGGTGGAAATATTGTGAGAGCCGTGGTGGGGGAGATGGTCCAGAGACATGGCACCCATCAGTAACAACACACTTGGGCCAGGAAGACCGGGCTGAGTACTAGGATATCCAGGATCCCTTGCCACAAGGACTAATACAGACAGCCCACGGAGGAGGATATCCAACTGATCAGGGAGGGGGAGGGGGGGTATTGGGGAATTTTTGGATAACAACTCATGGTTTGCCCACTAAATAATGTAACTCATTATGGACAATAAATTTATATTTAAAAAAAGAGATATTTTGGTTTCCAAAAAGAATGAATATCAAATCCCAAACTACATATATGTATATACCTTTGCAAATCTGTTGAATCTCAAAAAATTGTATTATAGCTCACAGAACTGATAGAGCTTTAATGGTATAAAGCTCATTACAGAGTGTCTTAAAATCCAGTTAAAAACGCTCTTTTCTGCATGTTTTCTATCATCATGCATTCCTTAAGAGACACCAAAAGGAATGTTCACCAACTTGCAAGATTGGAGAGAAATGGCTTCAAGAATTCAATAAGTCAGACTATCTTTTAAGGTTCATTTCAACTCTTGACATACTGTGAACCTGTTTATGATTCTTATCCAAGAAGTAAGTAGGTGGGAAAGATTGGTCCACAGACCCCCCCCCACACCAGATGTTAGCCAGTGCTAGAGATTTAAGCAAGTCTAGCTTTTGATATGCACAAATTACTCTGTTACTAATTACAGCTTGAATTTTCATAGTCTAAAAAGGATACTCCTGCTTCTCTACCTGGCAGCCAAGATTAGGGGTCACAGATCTAAGTCTCTGTGAGGAGAAGTGTTGAGTTTCTCTCTTTGAATACACTCCCTCCTAGAAAGAGCTCCAGCTCCTTAAAAATATTTGAAGCAATCTTAGTATCTGTGTCCCAGTTCTTTGGGGTCTCTCCTACTTATTTTCTCTTTCTAAGCCATATTTTCCTCACAGTTGGAATGTGAAGATTAAATTTAGAAGAGATAAAAAGTACTTTTGAAAAAAATTTTAAGTTAAAAAGTTTTAAGTTAAAAACATCTATATCAAAGCAAAACGAAGGTCTCATAGAGCCCATCCTAACTTCTTGGAATATAAATTTAATTGTGGTAAGTTCCAGAGTAGTGATAGAACATTATATGTTAGCTCCTACCTTTCTCTTTTCTTTTCTTTTATCTTTTGTTCTTGGGTGCACATGCTTTAGCATTGGAGCTGCACATCATGTACTGTATCTCATCAAGGATAGAGTAGAATAGAGCTCCAATTTTCAGTTATTCTATAGTATCCTGGAATATGTGGATATTTATTTCTCAAAAAGTCAGCAGCTCCTGGAGTATGAGTGTCAAGCGTTGCCCAGTAACTACAGAATGAGGCTCTTTGGAGAAGTGTGCAATCCTGTTTCCTCAATTTAAGTAATTGAAATCACAAATATAAATGTAGAAGTGAGCATCACATTTCAGAATTTCCTTGTTGAACTCTAGTGCTAGATTTGTATCTTCCTGAACCTGTTTGGATGGCAGCTCTCCAGAGAGGTATCTCTCTGACACAGGCTTCTAGAGAACAGATGCAACCGAGATTAGACTTGGCCTTAAAACAACTTTCCATTTGCATTTAGGGACTGAAAATGAGGAGGATTAAACTATGATGTCGGCCAGTATAATACCCATTGATGGTTTCTCTTGAGATTTTTATTTATTTCCATGTATTCTCTTGAGAGTGCTGTCCTTGACATTTCAGTAAATAGTTAATCTCATTCTCTGTTGGAGTGTGCTCTATTTGAAGTACACTGCAGTACACCTGCCGACGATGCTTCATATACACGCACTGGCTTTTACCATTCCAAAACTCTTCATGGACTGATTGCTTTCAGAATTGCATTATGCATTTGTTCTCTACACTTGTACAGATTCGTTTTTACAACTCATGGTCCATAGTTTCACTGACATCCTAATGGAATTATTTCAGCTATTTAAATTCATACATATCAAAACTAAAAGAGGAATAACACTGCCAAATAAAATAGCTTCTATAGCTGATCATTATTTTATCTCAAAAATACAGAAAACTTCAACTGAAGAAAAGGAATAGTTGAAGGCAAACAAGTAAATATACCCATGAATAATAATCACTTTTTAAAAATAAAATAAACTTAAAGTTTCTAGTCCAATAATAAAATTATAATGTTAATGGAGTACATTTTATTTTATCTTATTTTCCATATTTACCTTTTATCTGCATAACTCAATTGTACATTAGTAGTGGTAAGTGTGATATTTCCATATATGCATGTACCATGCACTGATTAAACCAAGCCTTCCTTTTCCTAAACCCTACCCTTTCCTTTCTAATCTCTGATATTCAGTCTCCTGCTTTCAGCTTGCCTTAGGATTATTTATTTGCTTCCACCTATGAGATAAAGAGAGAAAGTGTAGTACTTAGTTTACGTGTCTGGTTTATTGCACTTAGCAAAATATCCTCCAATCCCAATACTTGCTTTTGATGCAAATAGCAAGTAACAGAATTTCTTCCTCATGGCTGAGTAGCACTCCATTTTGTATACATTCATATTTTCTTCATCCATCAATTGATGAGTACCTAGTTGATTTCAAATCTTAATCCTTGTGAACATTGGCACAATTAACATGGGTGTACATGTATCTTTTTGTTAGCTAATAATTACATTTCCTTTGGATACATGCCCAGAATTAGGATAGTCAGATTTTCTGGTAGATCTATTTGTAAGTTTCATGTTTTTTTTGTGAGGAATCTACATACAATTATCCATAATAACTGTGAAAATTCACATTTTAACCAACTGTGTAAGAATGTTATTTTTCTTTCATACCTTACCTAGTATTGATTGATTGATGATTGCAATGTTGTGTAACTGGGCTGGTATGGTACTTCACCGTAGTCTTAATTTGCATTTCCCAGCATATCAACCTGGAAAATGTCACTTACTAGCACTGAGTCTCATGCTTTCAAATATGGAAGATGAGATTCCTTTAAAATATGTGTGATTCTCAATGTATGTTTTCTGTCACAACCAGATACAAATTATAAGCAGTTATTTTGAATAGCTACAAGGAATATTACTTTTATGTAACTACCTTAGATTCAATATTTTCCTTACTCTATTTGCTTCCTTGGCATGTGCAACTACTGTGCATGTCATTTCTCACTAATAATTATTCTCATCCTGACATTAACATCCTTCATGGGAAAACAGTTCCACCTTTGATCACCACAGGCACATGGAGAAGACCTAATTCCTAGACTCACAGTCCAACACCTGGTCATAGGTACATACCTCTGGTTCCTGCCAACCTGCCCACCAACTCCATCATGTCCTTTTTCAATGCCTGCTCCACAAAGGGGTTCTTCTGCCCACACCTCTTGCCTCTTTGCTGGGCTAGCTCCACCTTACACTCTGTGTCTCATTGCAAGTTGGAGCTTGGAATTTACTCTGGGACTGCATAACACACTGTAAGTACCGATAACAAGTCTGCTTCCCTTTATACTATCAATGTCACAAGGGCTCAGACCTAGCTGTCTTCTTGTCAGTAAACCTGATGATGCTCCACACAGTGCCTCAAGCAAGAGTTCAATGAGCAAATGCTGCTCCATGTCTGGTGGAGAAAGAGGAGAAACCATGAAGTGGGCATATAGATCAGGAACATAAAGAGATAACAGAAGGGCAAGGACCATGGCCAGTTAAAACATTTACAGACCAGGATGCATATGATCAAATCACATAATAAGATTGATGATGACCCCAATTACTTTATAATCAGTACATGATAATTATAAAGAAGGCATTTACAATTTTAATATAAAGCAGCACAATAGCATGTAAAGGCCTGATGCAGGTATATCTTCCTGTGTACATATCAGCCCTCCAAGAATGAGCACTAAACAACCACATCTGAGGTTATTTCCTGGAAAGTAGTTTTTGTGTCAGGGTGTTGATGGACTTGGAGAACTTCATTCTTCCCTGTGTAGTTTAAAAGGAATGAAAGTAAAAGCAAATAGAGGCTATTTTTCTCACAATGTCCCCAAACATTGAGATCTTCAGGAAGGGAGGGGAAAAAGGATGCAGAGAGGGAGGATAAATATTGGTTTCAGAGCCTGTAGATTTTCAGCTTCCGGAAAGCATTTTCAGAGGTGAGATCTCCTAAAGATGGAGCAGAATCATTTTCTCCTCATCTCACTGACATGTTAACGATGTGAGAGAATCTAGTATAGAATCACCAGGAACATTGCTTAGTGAAGTGGAATTTTTCTGAAATTGCAAAGTAAAAGTTGAAAATAAGACAAATTCCTGGGGAACAATAGCATTGCATGGAATGAATGTAGGAGACCCACAGGGTCAATGCTCTGCTTGTTAGGGTGGTGAGAAGTAGCCATGGGAGTTCTAAGACAGTGAATAAATGTGTCACAAATGAGTCAAAGCAGGAGTAAATTTACAAACATCAACTCCATCCCTATCATCCAGGACCTGCTGGTTTATCTAAATCTTCATCTGTGCAAAAGCAAATAGACGCTGCGAGCAAAAATATCCCCTCCCAGCACGCCTGGGAAGTGGGATGCGGATGCGGGAATCAGGCTTCCCCTTGCAAGTAGCCGCCTGCCCTGCCCATGGAGAACAGCTATTCCTGCTTAGTGATGACTGAAGAAAGCTGATCTCATTTGATTTTAATTTGCCTGCCTCTGGCAATTTGAGATAGATATATTTAAAAGCTGGGCTGCTAGTGGCTAAAAATAATAGTTTGTTTCACAGGAAGACATTGCAGTAAATAATGATTCATCCTTTTCAGATGTTTGATATATCTTTGATTTCTCAAGAATTCTAAGGCTTTCACAGAAAAGGATTTTATTTTTAAATTGATTTAAAGCCAGACAAGATGAGTTTTGATTGAAAAAAGTATTGCATGTAAACATAAATGTGAACCTGCATAGCATTACCATAATCGTCTAACATTTTCTAAAATATGAGGATGGAAAGCATGAGTTTATGGGGAATACTCGTCTGTTAAGGCAAAGAATGTCTTTCTCTTATAGGGCATATTTTGGTAAGATAGACTTTATTATAAAATGAAACTTCAATAATTGCCTTTTTTTTAGCTTTTCCTGAAACGGAGCTCGTTTTCTGAATGAAAGAGGAAGGAAGGAAGAAAAAAGAGCGAGAAAAGGAAAGGATGGAGGGAATGAAAGAAGAGAGGGAGAGGGAGGGAATAAAGGAAGGGACAGTAATTCTTTACAAACCTATTTCACAGTGGACTCTACAAGTTGACTAAAACAGATATAGGAAGTATTTTCCTTGGCAACAATGGTTACAAAAGTCCTTGTAGACCTTGGAAAGAGCTCTATGCATTTTATGTAGTGGATATTCAGGAGCCTCAATGACAAGAGTAGAATGTGCAGCTTGGCTAATGTAGATCAAACTGAGAGTAAATAACAGGATATGTTTGCACATTTACAATGAGTGAAATAAGGATAAAAATTCAGCTTTGTTCAAGGAAATAAAGATAGATGAAAATTTCAGAAAAGAAGATTTTAGACTGTTGGAAAGAATATGCCTAAGGGATAAAAAAAATGAGCTGGTAGTTGGGTTACTCTATTCTAGAATAGTCTTTGAAAGAAGTCAGGCAAACCCCCTGCTCCAAGACAATGAGAAAGTGATGACCTTGGAGGCAGTTTTAGAGCAAGACACACTGTTCAAAAATGGATTTGAAGGCTTTCTTTTTTCAAATTGTAATCATAAGGATTATTTGACTCACACAATCTATGGTCATTTTTAACGGAAAAGATTAAATAATGCAATTGCAACCTAATCCCTAATATATCATTAAAGGGAAGATAAATAATAAAGAATTATGTTTTAATTCCTTTAAAAAATGAGCAGACTTTTGAAAACTCCTAAACCTAATTTCTAAAAGGATGGTTCCCTGTCGTGTCTAGCAGGCTTCAGCAGCTCAGAAACATGGAGGGCTAGAAGTGTGTCATGGTTGAGAGCTGCAGCTCAAAGGAGAGGGCAAAGGCTGTCAAACCCACTTGCAACTTGCTGTGCATGTTTTGAATTGGCTCTAAAATTATATAGCTAAGCAGACTGTTACTGAGCTCACATTTGTTTCACTTTAGGAAACACTCTGGTCTAAGGATCATGGGGATAACAGTTGCCCAAGTTGTTTTTGGAGAACTTAGAAGATGCTCTTGTCTATCTCAATAAAGTTGATGCCACCAACTCTTTGCTTAGACCCTAAGTACTATCATATGGGTGACCTTTGAACAGCAGAGGGACCAAGAATGACACGAAATTTCACCATGCATGCACAGACGAAAGATTGCTTTTTCTTATCTCCAGTCACACAAATGTTAGACCACCTGCTTCTTTATCTCAAAAACATCACTAAAACCTTGTCTGGGGAGTTGGGCTTGAGACAAGCTTGTTGTTCCCATTTGTCTACCTCTTGGCTGAATATGTTCTGTTTTTTCTTTTAGTGACTAGCATATGGTATGCTGGGTAAAGCAGGAGTAAGTGGTAATAGGTTATACATGCCAACAAATCCTTCCACACCTCCGAGAAGGCTTTAGGAGTGACTGGGTCACTTGCTCCATTGAGAGTATCTTCCTTTATTCTGATTCCTGGTTAAACTGCAGACACAGAGGCTCTAGGGAAGGTTTCTATATCCTCTCTGGGACATAGAAGATCTTTGCCTTTAGTTCAATTGCCTCTTAGATTTTGCCAAACACTGAAATATAATTTCTGATAACCAAGTAACTATCTTTCACAGATAAAACTGTGCTGTATTAGCTGTGCATTTCAAGTGCCTACACTAAATTATCTTAGATTTCTTTAAACAAATTGCCCAAATTTTCTAATCAGAAATTTGTCTGAAGCTCAGGAATGTTCCTCCATCTTTGTATTCCCTATTCTTTTTGATTGTTTGGTCTAAAACAATAAGAAACTGAACCAATTTCAAACACACCTGTGCATGTCTTCAGGTTACTTCATTATTTTGCTGAACTTTGGAAGTATATCTTCACCAGTCAAAGCTTTTCAGAGTCTTATCCCAGTGAATATTTTCTGACACTTTTGTGTCTTTGCCCTTAACTTTTTGCCTCATATGTGAGATAAAATGGATCTTTTACTGCTCAGCTTATATTTACTTTATTTTCTTTATTCACATCTTTGTCCATAGTAATCTTTTCCACATCTTTCAAATTATATACTACTTAATATCTAACTAAATTACTTCTTCATATCATTGTCTCAGTTCCCTTATAAAGAAACATGATTTCTTTTTCTGTTCTGTCAGCATATTTCTTTAAGTAAAAATAACAACTACAACTGTTAACAACTCTCTTATCTCTACGATTAGCAGTCATTAATGCCAGTATCTAGGTTTGACTCACTTTAATTTCCCATCAGACACCAGTGGTGAAAAATTTCTGTTAAGTAACTTAATTAAACATATCTCCAAAAATGATCGGTTTTTAAGTTGGTCTTATTGTCTTTTACCATCAGCATCATCACAGAGAAGGTATGCTTAGTAAAACCTTCTCAATAGCTTATAAAAATACTTTTCCAATGAGTGAATATGGCTGAAAACGTTTTTCTTTTCAAACATTTCTTGCATTTTTTTTCTATAAGAAGTATAACTTCTTAAAATGGTCAAGGACTTGAAAACTGTCAGAAACAGTGACATCTGGTGGTCTTTGAAAGGGCTATTTTGTGAAGGTGAGTGGCCAGAGATCATGGATAGAAAAGACCCTTTTGTTTTGGAAAACTCCTTAATTGAGAATTGTGGTAGTTTGAATAGATGTCCCCCAATAGATTCAAAAGTTTATTAAAGCTTGTGAATTGTCTCCAAGTCTTCTGCCTGGAAGAGGTGTCACTTTGGCCTAGCCTCCTGGGGTACAACTCTAAGGTAATTCTGGGGTAGATGTAAAATTCCAGCTATACATATAAAAAAGTAGTCAGAGCTGAGGTCTGGCAGTCTTGCTGTTTTGCTAGTTAGGCTTGGAGTGTGCTGGCTGGAGGTTCTGGTTTTTTCTCTGAGCTTTGAATAGGTGAAAGGGGGCCAGCCTTTTTCACCATTCTGAAACTTCTCCTGGATCTGTTACTTTAATAAATACTTTCCAGGCTATCCATAATCCCCTACCATGGACTGATCCGGTTTGCCAATGGAGGAGGATATCCAGCTGATTGGGGACAGGGAAGAGGGAATCAGAGAATTGGGGACACCAACACATTACTTGCTCATTCAGTGTATGTAAATATGGATAATAAAGATATAATTTATATTAAAAATCCATTTAATAGCTGGTAGAACATCAAGATATAAATATAGTATTTAGTGACAGGTATTAACAAGTTATCATTTTTTGGCATTCTACATATGAAAGATTAACATTTTTTTAGTTTCCACCTAGCTATGTATGCATGATGTTTATTTCAAATTTCAAATAAAAAGTCAGAGTTTGTATCTCTGTTTATAAGCCAATAAATAAATAAATAAATAAATAAATAAATAAATAAATAAATACTTTCTTCTCAAAACTGTGCCTGGTGTGGAGATTTAACCCAGTGGTGTATGGCTGACTATGACAAGAATTAAGCCAACAAGAAAGTAGTTAAAAACAATAATAAGGAAATACTTATAGTTCTTGACATTACTTCATACTACACATTATTTTTAATAAATTGGCATCTATAAATGCATTTATGCTCACAAAACACTGAAGGCTAGTTACTATTATTATTTTAACCTAGGATATTAAAATTGAAATCTGGCTGAAATAACAGTGCATAATTTGATGAACATATTCCTTGCTCTGGAATTCTGACTTAAAAGTCTCCACTTAATTTACTTTTGTTATTTTATTTTTATTTTTTATTTTTACTTTAGTTTAAGCTATCAAGTGAAGAAGCAAAACATGAAATACTGTCAGAGCACTAAAACATTCATGATATAAAACAATAATTCAAAATAAATACATTTTTCAGATTATTCTAGAGTGATCAACTAGACCTCTGAGTTAGAATAGTTCCTATATGTCTGTAAATTGCAATGGCTCCAGATTACCTGGAATTGGGCAGTTATCCTACAATTAGATGTGGGAATTAACGTTAATTAGAGAATGCTGCATCAGGCACTTTAAATGCATAGAGCAAGAAGTCTCATTTAGTGTATAAGTGGATCAGAAAAAGTGTTCCAGAGGAGGAAAAAAAATGGGGCAAAATCCTGATAGATGAGACAAGGAGCTGATAAAATGAAGTGAACCATATAGAGATAGCAAGCAGCTTTCCAGGCAGACAGAAGAGATTGTGCAAGATCCTCAGGTTGGGAATGAGACATCCTGAGGACACTTAGTGTACTTTAATGGGCAGTGTTCACACAGGAAATAGTTGAGAATGAGAATGTAATGTTTTGTTTCATTTTTTATTACAGAGAATGATTTCTTATTAGCGAAAGAGGGAACAATTCAGAGACCATTGCAATTCTGTCATGTCAGTGACACCAAGTTTGAAGCAAAGTAGAAACAGTCTAGAATATTCAGAGGGTAGAATTGATCAGTCTAGAGATAGACTGGATATAGTGGAGTCACTGGTGTTGCTTGGTTTTGAGCTTGGTCAAATTGCAGGTGTGACCATTCATCAAGACTGGGAAATACTGACTCTGAAGCTCCATAGAATTATCATCAGGAGGTATATATTTGAGAAAAGCCAACAAAGAAACAATCATTTAAATAGTGTGAGAAGACATTGCCTGTGTGTTAGGGCCCAAGAAGAACTTCAAAGAGCACTAACTTCAGACACTAGCAAAGGAGACATAGAAAGAGCAGAGGGAAGAACAGTAAAAATCAACCCCCCCAAAAAAAAACTTGTTCAAGGAAGCAAGAAAAAGAATATATTCAGAAGGAAAAAAATCAATATTAAGAATATGATAATAACAAAATACCGATTATAAATTGAAAACTCTTTATATTATTTGGAGCTTATGTTAACCTTGGTTCTGTTACTATCCTCATCATACACCCAAGGAGAATAATGGTATCTAAATCTTAGAATTACTAAGAGTTCTAGTGGAAGATGAAGCCACTTCTGTATTTAGGAGAATGGTTAAGCATAGAATCTAGGTTGTAGTGAATTGAGAATGTGAGGGAGGAGAGCAGTTGATTAAGCCAAGAAGTGGAAGAAGTATTCGGTGAAGAATTTTAAAGGGAGGGAACACTGGTTCCCTATCAAAGGGAGCTCATGAAGGGATTGTGAAAGGCTTGTGGGAAAGAGGGAAGCCGGTTAGGATCAAAGCTAGAAGGGGGAAGTATAAAGGATAAGGAGATGGAGAACAGGAAATTGACAGACAAATGGTGACACATCAAATACAGCATTATGAGATCTGGGACTTTAAAGTCCCAGTGAGTTCATCAGAAATTTATTTCTAGCTCAAAGGAAGGTTGCAAACTGTACTGGTTTAGTTGTTTTCCTTAAAAGGTTCCAGTCTCAGCTTCTCTGAAGGATTTGTTTTACCTCCCAGGAAAAATCATGCATGGATGGGTTCTGGGATTTTCATATTTCACTCCAGTATTGCTATATCAGGAGTGAAAACTTGCGATTTTAATCATCTCACATAGATATTTGTGTTTCTTATATTCCAGTTTCCTATAATCAAGAGAAAAGGGAGTGTTCTGCAACCTGCAGGCAGAAATAACCTTTCTTACCTGTTGGTCTTCTCTTCATGGGAAAGCCTTAAGGCTGGACTGTAATTTCTGTGAGTTCTCAGTCTCTAACATTTTTCTTCATGTTTCATGGTTTGAACGTATGGCCACATAGACTCAGGCATCTTTTTATGAAGATTGAGCTTGCAACTTGAGTTGCCAGTTGGTGGAGCCCTGTGGTGAGGAGGAGTCATTGGAGTGTGAGGAAGGGGAACAAGAGGGGGAAACCTTGTAGCCCAGCCCTAGGGAGCATTGAAAGCCATTTTGAGCTCTCTGCAGCTGTCTCTGCTTGGATTTATGAAGTGAGCAAGCTTCTTCGCCATGATGGTCCTTCTCCTGGACTCTAACCCTGAAATAAATCCTTTCCTCCCATTAGCTGCTTCTGGTCAGGTGTTCACAAAGGAGAAGGTCACTGCAACATCATGGTTCTATTTCACACTTGTTCTTAGAATAAGATGCTTCAGACCAATCACATTAAACAGAGAACAGACTGCAATAATAACCCGCCTCCACAGTCTCCAAGTATTTTGTGAATTCAGTAACTGGATTTAATCATATGAGGAAAAGAACCAAAGATATCAGGGCTAAGTTTCCCATTAATGATATCATTAATTCCATTCTTATTTTTCAGCTATTTTCTTCTTCTTTGAGTGTAGCAAATACATCTTTGCCCTTGGCTCAAGCAACAGTTTAACCCACATTAAAATCCTGGTGGTTTATCTTTGTTCTGAGAAGGGCTTAGTAAAGTTCCATCTCAATATCTAATTGTGCTTTCAACAATATCCTCTCAATGTTTCTTTTTAAAAATATTTATTTATTTGAGATAGACAGAGAGTCAGTATGGGGGCTTCAAGGTTTCTGGCAGTTGTAATCAAACTCCAAATACTTGAGCCACTTTGTGAATCTGTCTTTACATGAGTACTGGGGAAGCAAACCCAAGTCATCAGGCTTTGCAAGCACCTTTAATTGCAGTCATCTCTCCAACCTTTCCTGTCAATGTTTCTATTGATAAAATATTTATTTGTCTCACCTTTAAAACTTTGAAGTTTAACATTAAGTTTTAAGAATATTAAACTGACTCCAAACATAATTCCATCTTTAAGATTGCATCTAGGAGGTCTCCCATAAACCTGTATAAATACTAGCCACATCTGCATCCCCATAACACTCACATCTGAATATAATGCTCTTCAATAGTCTAAGGTCACTCTGTCATAATGTCACCACAAAGTACATTCAATATGTTGCCCCTCATCTGGCTGAGACCTTCTGCTCTACCTGGGAGAAGCTATGAGTAAGCAGAGGAAAGCACTTCAATGCAGCCTTTTTTCTACAGCATTTGTGTTGTGTTTCTTGGCGTTTGCGTTGGGCAGCCCCAAGTCATGGCAGTAGGCAGGTGGGAGCAATAGATGGCACTCCTTCCTGTTACTGCCTTCCTTCCCACAGACCTTGAATATGGAACACTTTCCTCTACAAGTATTAAAACTCTTAAGTTCCCACTACTAGAAAGTTGGATATTCTCAGCTCTTGGTTGCAAAGGGAGAAAGATATTTTATTTCAGTCAAAATAACAAAAGGAAAACTTTGAAAATCAAAAGTACATCTCTAGAAGTACTTCTGGGCAGATAAGCTACAAAGCATTAGACATTTTGGCCAGAGGTCATAAGCTCTTGAGATTGACATTGTTGACAGAATAGTCTGTTTCTGTTGCAATTAAATAAAGATAGAGAAAAATGCAAAGTTGATCATAAATTTCTCATTGGGCTTTCTCTTTGATTCTCATTGGAATGATATCCTAATTTTTAAAAATCAAATCAGATATTTTTCTACTTTCATTTTGTTCTAGCAACATATGCCAATTCTTATGTTCATGATAGAAACTTACATGTATCTTGTCATTTTCAAATTTTAAAGTTCTGATAGACTTTATCATGTTTAAAACAATTTTATGAGTGGCAAATGTGCAAAAAGGGGTACCTCTGTCCATGGTATTAAAGATAATATAGATGAAGGATGAGCTGAAAACAAAGAACCCAAGCATTTTCCAATTGTTAATTGCAATGGAAAAACTAATTAAAATTATGTATGCTTCCTTGAGGAGAAAGCACTTTTTCATTGCCACATATATTTGACCACCAGAATCAGGTTTAGATAAACTTAGATTAAAAGCAATACGGAGATAGATGCTCTGTCTTTGAATACTTGGACTATAACAACATGGAACTAGAACATAGAATGTATATATAGCTGAAAAGAGAGAGAGAGAGAGAGAGAGAGAGAGGAGAGAGAACTTTAGGGAAAATGAAACAGTCTGGGTCTATTTTCAATGAACTTTCTGTTAAGGAATTCAATAATTACAATGTAAAACTCTGGAAATTTATTTTATGGTGAATTTATTAACACCTTTGACACAAATGAATGCCCATATTAGTAAATTACATATGTAGATTAGTCAGTATATTAATAATTACTGTGATAAAGAACACAAGAAGTTATTTTCTTACCCACTATATATTCACACCCATTGGCAAGGCTTGATGGTTTCATCTGTGGGTAAGGCAAGGGAAGCTTCTGGATGCTAAACTCCTGTGAGGATGAAACCCTGAGTAAGATTTCTTTTTAATTTTTGATTATAAAAATAATATCTATTTATTATTGGCAATGTAAATACACACACACCTATTACCCTTTGTTTTCCCTTCTCACTCCCACTAAACCCCTTCTTCTCAAGAAATCTTCATCCAACTTTCTTGTGGTTTTGCTTTGTTTTGATTCTGATTTTTTATTTGTGATTCACTGATTTTAATTTGGGTTTTTTGCATAAGCATGGCAGGGGGATTATTTACTGGTGGATGAGCAGCTGACTAGTATCTACAACACTGGAGAAAACTTCTCCATGGTTCCCTACAACCTTTAATAGTGCTTCTGGGAAAGGTGAGGTCCCATGAGCTCCCCCCACAAATGCATGCTCCCCTCCCCCAGGGAGCACTGTGAGTGCACAGTGAAGCTGAGAACTCCTCCTAGGGAGCACCATGAGGGCAGGATGAAGTTGGGAACCCCCAGGGAGCACCTTAAGGGCAGAATGAAGCTGGGCCTCACTGGACAGGACAATGAATTCAGATGAGCTGCATGTGAGAAGGCTCTGAGATTGGCCAGAATGTTGCCTGTTGAAGAACCTCAAATAACCACGTATCCCAGCACATCTATCTTGCTCTACATTTTACTCCATTTAAAAAATACTGGGCATTTCATACATAAACACAAGTATGTGTGAATTAATGAATAAGATAGAAAGCATGTGCCTGAAAAAGAAAAAAAAACAGCATCTATACCAATATTTTCTTTTTTTGCTGGAAGAATAAAAGATTATTTAATGGTCTTATTTTTATAGCATAATAATGATGTGTAGCCACTGAAGACTCCTCACTCCACCAGCTGTTGAAGGTCTATGATATACCATCACCTCTTAAGTCTTTGTTTCTGGATCTTATAGCATCTTTGGTGCTATAAGTTCTTTGACAGCTTATATCTTTTCTTGTTTTATACTACCACTAACTAGTATCAGGCATATCTGGGCTCAAGTATTTACTCAATAGAACATTGTACTAATGAGGGCAAGATACCCCTCTTATTATATTATTATTATGTAATTATTATAGCCCTTAGAAGAGTGTCTTCAATTTATAAACATTTGTGGAGCTATAGTGAATTGTCCTATTTTAAATTATCCTATTTTACTACATATTGCATAAACTAAGCTTTGCTTACCCCAGAAAATTGGGGAAAGAGAAAAAAAAAAGACAAGGGGATAGGTGCAAAGCTCCTTCTATGTTTTCCCATTTGTTTCCCGGCTGCCTGAAATGGTGTGGCTAGCACACCACCATCTTAAGTCTCCCTCTCTAAGAACATTTTTTTCTATAAATTGGTACAAACTTTTATAAAGAAACCATTAAAAGATCAAAAGTTTCTGTTCCTAAAGAGTTCTTAGGGTTTCTTGTTCCTGATGTTAGCTGTGCTCTTAATGATTTTTATAAAACTTTATACAAAGATTCATTATTTGTGTGTGTATGTGTGTATTTATGTGCCTTATGTGTAGGGGTGCACATGGGGGGTTGCATATACATGTGTGTATGCTTGCATGTGGAGGACAGACAATATCAGAAGGTGTCATTCTTTGTAGGCACCAGTTACCTTTCTAAATTTTTTTGAGACAATACCACTCACTGATCTGCATACATATAAGTAGTTTCAACTTGCTGGCCAGTGAGCCTCAGGGATCTTTATGTCTCCACCTCATCAGAATTGGGAGTACAAGTGTTCAACATCATGCTTGCCTTTTTTACATGTGTTCTGGGGATTAAGTTCAGGTCCTCATGACTGTAAGGCAAGCAGTTTACTGACCAAGCCACTTCCAGCTCATCCAAAGACTCATTTAATAGAAAATTCTTATATTAATTGAAGGTTATCCATTTAATAAACTCACACACATGAATAAATAGTACAGAATTTCTATTCAATTTATCACATATACAACCTTTACAAACATAATTATTACATTTTTATATTAATTTTATTATGCTTTATTATATAATCATAGTATAAATCCATGTGACAAATGTTAAAATAATGAGAACATAGCATATGTGCTACTAGACACAGAAGTATAAAAACCAAGGTTTTGTTTGCTCTGCATCCACATGACACATTCTCAATATGCTGCCCGTACAGAAACTGACAGATCCTAAGTGCTATCTTACATCAGTGAGTGTTCGTAATTAAAGGAGACAGAAAGTGACTAAAGGATTTAAGGATAAGAAGAGTTCATTGGCAAGACAGCCTTCTAAAACCACTTGCATAGCTAGATAACTAAGCTTTTAGAACATGTCACAAATGAAAAGTAAGCCACAAGACTAGAGAATAGTAGCTGTCATCTTCCTGTATGGAACAGATTGGAGAGATACCCTCCTGGCCTTCTCTTGGAAACTATTGATTATTGGAAATGCCTGCCAATGCCTTCTACCCACAAGTAATTGTCTTTCCAGCAAGGCACTGAGAGTGGAGAAGTTCCCAACATGAGTAAGAAATTCACATGCTGAGTCGTCAAACAACCATGTGTGAAACAAACAGAACAAAGTAAAAATAAAAGTCCATCTGTAGTTTCAAAATTGTGTTATTTACCACATACCCATGGTAATGGTTCATCTTGATTATCCACTTGGCAAGATTTGGAATCAACTAAGAAGAGGCACACCTCTGGGTGGATGTGTGAGAGTATTTCCATTAAAGATGAAGTGAGGGGAGAAGACCCTCCTTCAGTGGGGGCAGTACTCTAGCCAAATCAAGCAACAACCAGATTCTCAATCACACCAGCATGCAGACAACTATTGTTCAGTCCATATGCAGTCCCTGTCATGTAAGCCAATCTAGTGAATACCCTTCTATAATATAGACACAATCTACTGGCATTGCTAATCTAGGGAACCCTGGCTACCTCCTCACAAATTTCATTTGAGGTTGGTTCCCATGCTACCTCTAGGCTGGGAAGGATATAATGTAGACTAACAGACCAGAATAATTAAATAAGCAATATGCTCAGTGAGGAGAATTAATATACAAAGCGTTTATACATACCCATTGACCTCATTTTGGGACACAACATTACAATATTAAAAAAAGAAAATTTAATCAGGTTGAGCAAATGGGATGAGCTAGATTTCAATTTGTTTAAGAGGCACTCTAAAAGACAGATCATTCATTGTTCACCGGAAATCTTGGTGTATTTAAACAAAATGGATAGTGTCTCAATACAAATATTTCAATTGTTCTCTCTTCACCTGCACTTGTTGATTTTTCTTTTTGTATTTTATGTAAAGTAGTTCTTATTTTCTACCTTGTTTTAGCCAGAGGAATCTAGTTGATTTATTACCTCTAAAAGAGGAAGAGTTTGTTTCAGCTTACAGTTCCAGGTTGCACTCCATCATGAAGGAAAAAGTATAGTGGCAGGAGCTTGAGGCAGCTGGTCACATTCAGCCCGTAATAAGGAAGCAGATCAATGAATTCTGGTGCTTAGCAAACACTTAGACATTTTATACATTCTGGGACCACAGCCTATGGGTAGGTGCTAGTCACAGTTAAAATGTGTTTCCATACTGGAGTTTATATAATCAAAATAATCCCTCACAGGTTCTAGATCATGTCAAGTTGACAATCAACATAAACCATCATATCTAGATTTGCTATAATTAGAAGCAGCTTCAATTATTTGTACTGTTACTTATAAATTTTACTATTTTGTAGGCAAATGTGTAGATCTGGGTACCTACCAGAGATGTGCTGTGTTGACACAGAATTCTGGGTGGCATCGGTTTGCAGAAAGATTGAGCAGCACACAAGAGAGCATAGTACCCAGAACATTGGCAATCAAATGCTTTTATGGGAAATCACACATAACAATCCTATTCATACTTCACTGGCCAAAGCCAAGCCACACTTTCTTGTGTAAATTTAAGACAAGAGGTGTGTTGGTCACTTTTCTCTTTACTGTAACCAAATGCCTGATATAAACACAAGGAAGGAAGGATTTACTTTGGTTTTCAGTTCAGAAGAATGTAGTTTGTCATGGCAGGGAAAACATGATAGCAAGAGTGTCTTAGTCTGTGTGTGCACCAGAGAGCAGAAAGGGATGCCTGGTCCATCTAATGTAATAGTCAGCCATATGTCACTCAGGTGACCTCCAAACCAGGTATAGTTATGGGAGGAAGGGATTTATTGAAGTTGTAGATCCAGAGGAAGTTTTATACTGGTGAAAGGGTGCACCCTTGTAATGGTTTGATCCAGGTGTCTCCCACAAACAAGTATGTTCCAAATGTTCAATTCCCAGCTGATGGCAGTTTGTGTATTGGAACCTAGTTGGAGCTGTTGTTTGGGGCAGGCTTATGGGAGTTGTAGCCAGCTTCTCCTTGCCATTGTTTGACACACTCTTCTGCTGCTATTGTCCACCTGATGTTGGCCAGGAGGTGATGTTCAACCCTCTCCTCATGCCATCATTTTCTCTGCCATGATGGAGCTTCCCCTGAAATCTATAAGCCAAAATAAACCCATTCCTTCCATCAAGCTGCTTTGGTCAGGTTCTTTGTGCAGCAACAAGAAGTTGACTAAAACACCCATTTTCACAGGTCCAAGCAGAGAGATAACCATCACCACCACACACTCCAACAGTAATGAGCTCCTTAGAGCTCAGACTGTTCTTTGCTTATCTGTGCCTGGAATTCCAGATCCACCCCCAGAAACAACCTAGGGCTGAACTCTAGGATGAGGCCAGGCCAAGGTGACATCTCCCTTAGCCAGGCTGCTGGAGAATATCCATTAATAAAATTCTGAATCAATTGGGGGATATACATTCAAATTAAAACAGCTGGATTTCTCTTTTTTTCCCCTTTTAATTTATTCAGAAACACAGCCCATAGGCTGGTGCTACCCACATTTAGAGTAAGCCTTCCTTCCACAGCTGAACCACACACACACAAAGGTGTGCCTTGTTATAGCCCTGGCTTGTTTCTTAATTAAATCAAGTTGACAATGCAAATTATAGCATATTAGTTAAAAGTAAAGTTTTCCAAATCCATGAAAAAATAGATAAATTGGCATTGACAAATGTGTATAATATCATCAAATACTGAGTAATTGCTGCAGTGTCTATCCTAAAAATGGACAAAATTTGAATTTCTGAGGAGGCATTATTACACTTGCCTGCATTGAACATAACTGAAATACAGTTTACGTAAAATATTTTTTACAATCTTTAATCAGATAATTTTTTAAATCATTTAATAAATCTTAAGGAAAGGAAAACTTCTTTTCTAATTACAATTTCATGACAATGGATTAATTGCTTGTAAGTTAATTAGTTAACTACTCTCTTCTTCTCCTAAATGCTGCTGTTATACTGTTGCTTTTACAACAAATACCTACAGAATTACTCCAAGAAACATTAAAGTCCAGCACCGCCAAATTAATAAGAACAAAACAGACAAACAAAATTCCACACATGTGTATTTTAAGGGATCCATTTAGCTTATTGAAATGTAGTCATAGAAGCATTCCAAATCCATTGATTTTAGTATGTGTAACACAGTAAATATTTTCAGTTCAACACCTAAACACATTTTAGTGTTACTTATTTTAATTATATAATTTTAAGCTTTATGATGTAAAAACAGCAGTTCTGAGCAATACATATTCAGTTCAAAAAATGGGTCCATGTGTATGTATGTGTATGTGTGTCATACAGAAAAGAAGCAATTAAGTCCATGGGAATAAAGGAAAAGGAAATTTTAAAAACTCAGATTATTAGTCTAAGATGATTTCTCAATTTATATATCTGCATTATAAAGTTATTTATCTTTAATATGTGACAAAGAAATTCACAATCATAAATTAAGGCAAAAATTTTTAGGTTATCATCTGAAAAACAAGTTTAGTACAATATATGCAACATTTATATATAAACAATTTAAATGATTTTAATCTATATTTATAATATGCACCTACCAGAAGAAAATGAAGCAAAGTTCTCAAAGGTAACACATAAGAAAACATCATCAATCTATAGAGAAAAGCAAATTCTAAAGGTTGTATAGGGTATCTACATATCTCCAGAGCACACAATTATAATGTTGAAAGCCACATAAGAGGCAAGAGAGAAAGAATATTTGAATATTTTATTAGGAACCCTCTCATAAACTCTATGAGCTCAAATTGCTACATGCTTTGTGAAATGATAGAGTAAAAATAAAAGAAAGGGCAAAAGGAATTCTCATAAGAAAATCCTTTGAAATCCCATAAGTGAAAATCAGCTTTTCTGTATTAACAAAGGATCTGAAATTATGCTGCCTGCACAAATCATGAATAAACATCAAGAAAAGGAAAAAGTAGTCCAAATGTGAAACAAATTCCATATGGCTTAGAGAAGTTAAAAGCAATAATCTCTGTAGAAACTTACACTTAATCCAAGCCTACAAAATCATCACAGTTATCAATACTGAATCATGGGAAAAAGAAAATATGAGTAGACAAATAATAAGAAACAAAATTAAATCAATAATAATAATAATAATAAAACTATATCTTAAAAAAAAATAAAAGGCCCCAGGACTTGATGGTGTCAAGCTGGGCTCTACTAAACATTAAAAAAGCTACTATTGATCCAAATAAAGAAAAGAATACTTCAAAGTTTTTATGAAACTAGAAACATTCTGATAGTAAAAACATAAAAACACATTACCAAAGAGAAAAAAATGAAGGTCTTTATCTTTGATAAACACAAATGCAAACAACAACAACAAAAAAAACAAACATCCTTACCACAATGCTTATAAACCTAATTCAGTAACAGACTATGGGATCATTCGGTGTATCAGTTATTTTACTATTTCTGGTTTAATATTCCATGACCTCCTATATCTTGTATTTTTCATTTTTCCAAAACCAGTAATTCTGCTGCAGAATCAAGATGAAGCCTACTCTCAGAACACAGCAGTAGCAGTCTCTGCATGCCAACCCTAGAAAGCAGAAACCTCCTTTGACATTCTTAGGTCTTTTCTTTTCAAGAGAAATCCAAGTCTTCCTACATTGAGCCTTCAATAGGTCCAGTCTTCTTTCCTATTGCTCCAGTTTAGATCAGTTGGCTTAGCTTTAATGGTGATAATCTCTTCAACAAGTATAGCTGAAAAGGCTAAAATTTCTGGCCCTGCTCTTTTAAATTTGCTTATGGCTTTTTATATGTGAAACTTTATATTAGGATAGGGATATCCTTTGCTCTATATTATGCTTTCTTTTATTGTAGGTCTTAGGGCAGCAAAGAGAAGTGATGCTATATACTCAATGTTCTCCTGTCTTGAAATTTCCACCACCAAATTTATTAGTCAATTACTTTTAAATTCAACTTCACTCAAATCTTCACAACACAGACAGAACGTTGACAGATTTGCTGCCTTATATAATATCACATGAACTGCCTCTAACCCAGATCCCAATTGAGTCTCTATTCCCTTCTGAAACCTTGTGAGTCAAGCCTCCAGTTGTCCACATTTCTTTCAGCTTTCCAGTCTGCCAAACTCTTACCAGAATGGACCATAAAGCACTGCTTATGCCATTGTATATTTTCTTTGGTCGAAAGTTTCAATTTTTACACTAAATTATTTATAGATGGATTATATTTCAATGTAGGGGAGGCCATATATGAGAAGTCTACATTTAAGATGCTATTCAGTGCTGAAATATTGGAAGCTTCTCCTTTAAAATCTGAACAATAAGGGTTTCCACTCTCATCACTTTAGCTGAATTCAACACAAATTTGTATATACTTAATAGATCAATTAGGCAAAAGAGAAACAAAATGACCCTGTACTGTGGTGGTTTCAATGTATGGCTCTACAGACTGGTGTTTCAATTAAGAATTGAAGACTCAATTCTTGCAACTTGAGTCTACAGCAGGTACATTCCTGGTAGGTGGAAGTATGTCACTGGAAGTGGGTCTTCACTCCAGTCATAGCAGTTTTATACAGAGCCAGTTTGATCTCTGGCTGTTCTTGTTTGCTGGCTGTGGGGGTCTTTCTCTACTATGGATCTATGGAAGTTAGCCAGCTATTTTCCCTCATGATGATGTTTCCCCTGGATTCTGCAAGCCTTAAATAAACCCTTTCTTTCCATTAGCTGCTTCTGGTTGGGTGTTTGTCCTAGCAACATGAAAATAATTGCAACAGTCAAATTTGTACCAAGAAGTGGGGCCATTGTGAGATGGCCATGAGTCTATGGGGGCTATGGGCAGAATGCAGTGGTTTGAGTGTATGGCCCCATAGACCCAGGTGGTTTTGATTAACTGAGCTTGTCAACCAGTGTGACAAGATGTACACACCTGTGCAATAATGGCATCCAACCTAGATGGGCAACTAAGTGCTTTCTGATTGGCTAAAAGATCTACTCAGTAGCAAGGAACCCATAGCTAGAGCTGGAATCCAAGGCAAAATCCTATGGAGGCCAAGAATTGAGACTCCAAGGAGAAGCTTTCACCCACCACAATCTCTCCAAACTAGCAATGCTCATCCATTTAACCTATGCTGATCTCACTCTCCATTGGAGAGTTTGTTCTTATCTTCACAAGGCAGTGAGAACTGTAGACAACCTAATTCTACCAAGACCAGAAATAACAGTTGACTCCCTTGCAGGAGATGAACCAACCCTCGCACATCAGCTAGGCCCAGGTGAAACCAGAGGAATGGGTAAGATGAGAAAGAATGCAGCTCCCTTGTGTGCCTGACAACCTGCACCAGAGTGATGGAGACAGACACTGAGGAGACTCAAAATGTACTATAGCAGAAATCCAGAGGCTGCAAAGAGGTCAACACTATAGTAGACTTAAAATGCACCCACAAAGGCCCAGGGAATATTGCAGAAGAGGGGGGTAGAAAGATCATAAGAGCCGGAGGCATTGCCCCCCTCACAACAATTGTTGACTACTGCTAGCACAACTCATAGCCTGTAACCTCATGGTGCATACCAGCAACCCCCAAGAAAGAACCTGCCTCAAATAAGGTGGAAGGCAATAATTTACACCTGAAAGTTGTCTTTTGACCTCCACATGCATGTTGCAGTATATGAACCCCTGCACTCACACACATGAAGATGCATACATACATATGCATATATATATATGTGTGTGTGTATACACATACACCCACAAAAATAAAAATAAATAAATATAAATAAAATTGTAAATAAGTCCTTATTAGTGTCTGTACTATATACATATATATGTATAAATACAAGCATACACATGTATATGGTATAAAAATTAGCACAGAATATATGCATGTGATCCAAATCCACACACACACACACACACACACACACACACACACACACATATATATATAATGAAAAATCCATATATACATATATGTATGTCAATATCCATTCTTGTGTTTTTGTAGTATAGATCAAAAGGTTGCTCAGGTTGGTAATATGTGCCCTATGGATCATTCCATCTCCTCAGTAAATTTGGAATATTTAATGTCACTTTCTTTGGATTATAGAACTAAAAATGAAATATTATGGGCTGAAGCTCAGCTTAGATTCCAAGAATCACTACAAAAGGTGGTCCTTGTGGCCCACTAGGAAAAACAAAGATATATTATCCTGTACTGGTGTATGTATTTCACAGTGCATGTTATCTGCCTTGTCCATTTTCTTTAAGAAAATTTCTATAACTATATGAATGATATCAGGACTATAGAATAAAAACTCATATGCAAATTATGACTAACTTAAATAGTGCCTGGACTTTGCAAAACTCTGTTCCACTTTTCTGTCTGTCACTTTTATATAATTCCCTCTGGTTTGATGTGTCATCCAATTACCTCAATATCATGTCTTCTCCACTGTAGATATTCAGCTTACTCTCTATTTGCATCTTCTTAAGATCTGCTAAGCTTCTGTGATACTCAAACCCAGGCCAGTATTAAGTTATACTCAGATGCCTTGCTATGTCGTGAAGTAGAAGAAATCATGTCAGATGTTGTCTCCAATATTAACTTTGTTGTTAAATCTATTCCATTTTGATTTATTAAGCAAATACCTTTATTTACTATAAGGAGGCAGTACTGCTAAAATAAAAAGAAAACCAAATTATTAGAAAAATTATTCCTTTACTTTTCATGCAAAACTGCTTGAAAGTGAAATTAGAGAAGAGAAATGATTACCATTACCAAGTTTGTACATCTTGTTCTCTACTGTCTAAATTTCATTTTGTTTATAAATTATAAATTATAAAGTTAATCCCTGCTATTGTCTGCATGGAACAACAAATACTAATATTTCCATTTTTAATCTCTTCATGAATAATGATAACAGAATCTGCAATGAATCTATTGAACCATCTTCTTAATCCCAATCAACATATATAAAATACAATTATGACAATCTCACTCTGTGATAATGACAACTCCTATTACTACAAAAATAGTAGCATTAGAGTGTCCCTTCTGATTCTCAAGGTGGGTTCCTGGGAAAGATGCCATATTAAGTCTGACCCTACTTTAAAGAGCTACCATTCATTAACCAAGAAACATTTCCACTTTGCTGAATAATTGATTCTGTCACATTGCAACTGACATTCTCAATCGTGCTGGAAGATTCAGCTCAGTATAGTTTCATTCATTGAAGTCTTGGCACACAACTGCTACTATGTCTTTGAAAAGCAGAATATAAATACCTGTAGCACTAATGGGTCTGTAATAGCAGTCATTTCAAGGAAAGGACAGAATGGCATTATATTACTTGGAATGATTTTCAGCTATGGCATCCCCAGGGACTTGTAAGAAGAATAAGAAACTATTGCCATCCACACTTGACTTTTACAAGTGTCTGTGCTACTCATTTGCCCACCTACTAGCATGTGTAGTATAGTTAAGACACGGTAGAAATTGATATCTCTATTGTTACCATAATGAATTCATATTTTCTGCACATTATAAATGTATGTAAGCATATTGATAGAATACAACCACCTTGCCTAGAAGTAAACATTCTGATTAAATCTTTATGCAAGTTTATCAAATCTGTTCCAAATTGTATCAGCTCCACACATTTAGATATGTACACATATAGTGGGTTTATTCCTATGGGTACTTAAAGATAAAGGCATCCATTAAGATTATGGAGACTTTATCATTAATTCTAGATTAGGGGAGATCTATAGAAAGATCTCTGATTGTTTATAAGCTTACTGTGTTATATCTTCAAATTGATAGTGATGACAGTACAATCAATACTGAAGGGAAATCTGGTGGTCTTTACATCTTCACTATGAGGATTAAATAGTAGCTCAATAAATGTGGCAAGGGGTAGGTAAAGATTAGCTAATTGATTTGGGGCAAATATTTTATGGAATTTTAGACTATAAACCTGAGATTACTTAGTAGTTTATATGTCTAGGACATAAAAGGTACATTCAAGGTAAATTATATACAGAAATTGAGTGTTCTTTTGTATTTTAAAGGGGAACAATATTCTTAATCAGAGGGAAATATTCTCTCTCTCTCCCTCTCCCTCTCTCTCTCTCTCTCTCTCGCTCGCTCGCTCTGTGTGTGTGTGTGTGTGTGTGTGTGTGTGTGTGTGTGTGTGTGTGTGTGTACACATGCACTTCATGGCACACATGTAGAGCTCAGAGTTCAACTTCAGGATTTTGGTCCTAGCTTTCCACCTTGTTTGAGACAGGGTATCTCTTGTTCATTGCTATGATTGATAGACCAGCTGGCCCATGGACAGTGAGATTCTCCTGACTCCTCCTCCCACTGTTCTAGGAACATTGGGATTACAGATGCTAGTCTACTTGTGCCAGCTTTACATGGGCTCTGGACATTCAACCTCTGGTCATTAGGCTTGTGCAGCAAGTACTTTTAACCATTTTAGCCATCACCCCAACTCCAAAATATTATTTCTGTTTACATGCACATTGATATTAAAAGCGCATAGCTTTAGATTTAGACATCCAGATATGAGTACTGTTGTCAAAATTAAAGACTGTATATCAGCACTTCATTCAAAATCAATACAACAATGCATTTAACGCAAGCTTATTTTTGAGAGTTCAGAGCACTCCAAAGCCAGACAGACTCTGGACAATTGGCAGAGAAACAGTTTCACACACAGTTGGAGAAATGAGAGGGGAATGTATGTCTGTTTCTGAGAAAGGACAAGGACACTTGTGAGTGGAATAGAAGGACAAAGTCAGAGGTGCAGACGTGTCTGATAGCCCATGCTAGACGTATAAATTTTGCTCTGGGTGGAATGACAGGTCAAGAGATGCCCTTGCAAAGAGTACAATGAACTGCTTAAATGTGTAAACTATAGCAAATATTCAAAAAGACCACTAATTGTTACTTCTCTGCATAAAAAGTTATAAGCCTTTCTATAATCAGACAAACTAAATAATTGAAATTAAGTTATGATAACTGGAGAATTATCCAATTAAAATGAACAAAAGATTCAAATCAATCAAATTCTATAAAAGGAGAGAAGTGAAAGACTGGACTTTAGGGATCATCTGCTGTTCTGGAATGAGCTGGTCCCAGTGTATGAGAACTCCTGCCAAGGTGCCATGAAACTAAAGAAGGAATCAGACAGGCCCAAGAATTGCAGAGTACAATGCATTTGAAACTTACTGACAGAAGCAGGGTCATAGGCATTAGGGCAGATCTCTGAATTGGAATCTGGGTTGGAATTAATATAAGTGGTATTGCAATTACCTTTTCATTGCTGGGCCAAACACCTGACCAGAAGCAGCTTATGGGAGGAAAGTATTTATTTCAGGTATAGTTTTGAAGGGAAGCTTCATCATGACAGAAGAAGCTGGCTCACTTCATCACACATCCAGAATGAAGAGAGAAAACAGAGAGCAGAAGCTCACCCTGAGCACACAGGAAGTCTAGGCTCTTCAATCCCAAAGTCAGCCCCCAGAAAAACAACTCCTCAGATGATCCACCAGCTGGGGATAATGTGGGAAGCTTAATCAAAAACACCTTGAAGCTTTAGGATATTTGCATTCAAACCACCAAAAGTGGTCCAGGACAAGTGACTCCATACAAGACAGCAGACACTTCTTGTTTTATCTCAAGCTAATACAGAAGAGTTTAGGCACATTCCCTGTGCTGACAGAAACAGGACTTATAAAACTCCACATACTGCTCCAGTGGTTTTGCCAATTTATAGTCAGCCAAGAAAGTATGCAGAAGAAACTGACTAGGGTTATCCATGAACCATCATAGTGACTGTCATTCAAGCATTTAAGTACAGTCATGTCAAGCTGAGGGTCTAATTCTGATTTGGGCCTTCCCATTTGATGAGCTCATGATACATTAGGAGTTTCCTACCATACTTTTGAAATTTTTAAGATAGTAAGGCAAAGCTGAGGTCATATGATACTCAATTGATAGAGTGCTTACTTCAAATTCAAAAAGTGGGGGCTCAAATACCAGCACCACATAAACTGATCACTGTGACACACACTGGCAATCTTAACACTTAAGAGGTGGGAGCAGGAAGACCAGAAGTTCAAGGATATACTCAAATACATAAAGAGTATGTGGCCCGCTTGAGGTACATGAGACTGTGTCTTAAAAAAATAAGAAGGTGGATCAATTTGGCATTTTTAAGTGTTTATCTCCACAGATATATTGATGTGAAGATATAAAAACTGTCACTCTCTCCACAAAGGTAAAGTGAAATTTAAGTGTGATTAATCAACATTCTCTAGTGAAACAACACATAGAATGAGTATGTATTATAACAGGGATTCGTTAGTTTATAGGATATGCGCTGGTAATCCAACAAGCTGTCTACAAACTGGAGAGATGGAGAAACAAAAAGCTGCTCAGTCCAGAGGCTGGATGCTTCCGCTGTTCTAATATGGCACTAAAAGCCTGGAGAATTCCCTGAGATCCTATGATTTTTCAGTCATACTGGAATATATGCATACGTATTTACACAAGCGGCATTCTCTTACATGCTTGCTAATTTGATCAAGTTGAAAATAGAGTTAAACTGTCACAAGTATAAATAATATGGTAAAAGAGATCCAAGGAGGGAGCCCAGAATAAAGCCAACATCACTGAAAAACTTGAATCTCCAGATTAAACTTTTTTTATTTAAAACACACACACACACACATCCATGTATGGATATAAAAAACAAGTCATCACCATTATCTGTGTAGACTGTCATTTCCAAACTATACTTCTCTTATTTAACAGAAAACTACATATATCTGTGTATATAATAAAATCAGAGCACAGCAGTAAGTCTTTCTGATAGTTTTATCCTAATTTTGTACAATATTAGAGTGTTATGGAAGATAATAGTTCTCATCTGCTTCCCTGAGGTGCTTTTGGAAATGAATTAATTCATATCAGTGAAGAATTTTGAAGATAAACTGTATGGATAAATGCTACATATTAGCAGTGACTCTATTTAAAATAACTGTAACAATTAGTAGAAAGCTATACCATGGCATTTCACTGTCAATATCATTTCACTGTCAATTACCTCCTTTTGTATAATTTTATATCATATTTTAGGTAATAATACATGATTATTCAAAGTATGAATGTTACTAGATAAATAAAGTTATATGAGTTATCAATTTTAGATGGTTTTATTCCTGTCAAACAAAATATCCAAAGTTTCATGTCTCCAATGAGTTTGTGATTTTAAAATATCATTAATTAAAAATAATTATGTAAGTACCAGTATCATAAATAATAGAAGTCATATTTTAATCTTATTTTTTGCTTATAGTTTCATATTTTTCCATAACATCTGGGTATGACAAAAACTGCTCTATGAAAATGGATTCCGTGAATATCAGCATTAGAGGGAAGCAGATAGTTCATATTTTAAGAAATGCGACTTTTGTTTGGAAAGTATCTTAGTGGCTGCTTTGGATATAAAAGAAAGCTTCTATGGACTATATTGAAGGAGAATTCAGGACAATATAATGTGAGTGTTAGGAGAAGAAAGAGAACTTAGGGTCTACAAGACACAGGAAGAATAAGGCAGAGTGAAAGAGATGCTTCCCACACTTGGGAAGAAAACTGGTCCAACAAAATACTGGGCGACTGAGGTCAGAGAGCCCTGTTATATAATAATACATAGCTTTTCAAGTAGTTCATATCCTCTGAATACTGTTCAGAAAAATCCATACTGCTTACAGTATCTCCTATGATTTTGGGAGAATCACAAAGTAAGGCTTTTGGTCCATTTCTGTGATGACCAGCTATATTTGCACAACTGCGTGAAGGTCTCAGTAGTCATGTTGGATCTCAGCAACTCTCAAATTGAAAATACAAAATGAATGACACTATAGTTAACTATGAATGCAGTAGACCAGCCATTAATTCATTGAGGTAGTCTTACTTAAGGGAAAGAGGTGGGCAATCTTAAGTTTGCACCCTGAAGGAAGAACCAGGTAGCAAGGATAATTTGACTGTAGAACCCCCAAATGTTACAAACTTGGAACAGTATATGGACTTTTCCTATGGTGGCTGCTTATTTCTCTAAGCTTGGGGCTAAAGAGAATCCACTGGAGATGATAGGCATGTCACAGTTGACCACTGGATTTAATGTGTTATGTACAATATGGATTATATGTCAGAGAAAGATTTAATGTAGTGGATAATATTTGCATGATTAATTCCTTTGTGTGGATAAATAATCCAATGTATTGCATATTGAGATGATTTAATGTATATGCCCTTATGCATCAGGATTGCATTTTAATGTGCAATTAAAAATTTATGTACTATGTTCAATCAAGTGTATACAGTCTTTGTACATTATAAGAAGGCAAAGGCACATAAGAAGACTAAACCAGGAGTTAGAGTTTCCATCTTCTTCCTAAACATTAACATAGCATTTAAAGATGATTTACATGTCTGGATTAGGAAAAGTGGGGGATATTAAATAAATGGTGCTGATTTTAGAATGAAAGGTATCTTCACTGATTGACCTGGAGAGAAATGCTCTCTAGTTTGAGGTCTACAAGACCAAGGTAGTTTAATACACTGCAAAGTTCCTGATTTTAAAAATTCTTTCTTCTTTAGGCTTGTTAATGACATGTGTATAAGAAAATGGAGGATGGGTAATAGTATGAATAAAAGGGTATGTAATCTTTGAATTTTGGTTTATATAGGCATAAAGTCAGCTATGAAGATTTAAAATAAGCATTAGTTTAGTGGTCAGAATGTTATGCCTCATTATTTAGATAAATGAGGTATCAGCATACAAACTCTGATTAGGATTGAAAAACCAGGATTTATTAGAGACACATTGTAAGGTTGTAAAAGCAAACAGAAAGTGTTCTGATTTGACATGAAGTGGTGTATTATGTAGGTTTGCTGAAGTGTAATTGTTTATGTGTCCTCAAAGTTTGGGGAGAGCAAGACTAATGAAGCAATAATTGTAAAAGAAGTCCTAGACTGTTTTCAACTGAATGGTAAAAGCAAAGTGGGATTGATTATGTCTGAATTGCATGGGATTCTGGGTTAATTAGTGGATCCTGTTTCATGGATAGGTAGAAAATTTGTTAACTAAGAGTGAACAATACATCTCAAAGTGCAAAGTGAAAAAATCACGAGGGTAGCTTTGTCAAATCACCTCCATCCTGATCACTCTGAAATTAGTGCGGATACATGAAATGATATATGAACTACACATGAGCTAATGATCACTGGTGCTACTCATAAAGACATTTGTCCTTAGGACAAGACATCATGGGCCAGGAATGCTGTAACTAAGACTGTGAATAATAATTCTCTTTCAGAATTCTAGAATGATATGCCATTTGCAATATAGATTTCAACCTACATGCATGCTCTTTTAACATGGAAATATCTGGTAATTCAACAGTAACTTACATCTCAGTAGACATGCAGAACAGAATGCCCCTATTGTGTGTAATATATAGTATGTGGCTAGGAAAAATCTTATAATGACTTATAGTACTAGGAAAATTCTTAGAGGAGAACCAAACTTTTATCAAGCTAAATTATTCAATTTGTCTAATAGATCAATAATCAAATGACTGATAATTTTGGTTAAGGAGTAGAATTTTTAGATATTGGTCATTAAAATTCTAACAGGTGAAATGATAATTTTCCAAGTCAATTTTTATAGCTGGATTCTATGTGAAAATTATGATGTACTCAATTTATATTATTACTTGTTATAGATTTTGTGAGAGTTTCTTCAAAATCTTTACCTATTTGTGGTTACTGATGATTCACTATGAGTTACGATGTTAGCTGTAGAAGTATAACTAATTTTGGTATAATATCTTTAGCATGAATATTATTTGTCTAATTTATTTAATAAAATATGAATAGTGGTTAGATGTACCACAACAATAGCTATTAAAAATACACTATGATTCTGCTATTTCAGACTTTTGTTTTTAATAGGTCTTTTGATATAGTTACTTATGATTATATGAAGTTAATTATTTGATAATATGGCCATTATTGTCGACTATAAAAATTTAGAGGCTTTGGGTTCTTCTTGAGGGGAAGTTGTATTGGTTATAATGAAGATACCTAGAGAAGCTTGATAAATTATGGGAAGCTGATTAGTAGCTGTTGCAGACATAAATTCTCTCCAGTGGAGTTGTTTGCAAATCCAATAATGAAGTGGTTGGTTACTCTCATAATGGTTATAACACTATTTCACCAGTGGTTACTTCTTGCCTGGCAGGTTGGTCACTAGTGTAGTACACAGGGCTTTTCTGGAACCAGTTTACTGGACAAACACCTGTGGCTTGTGAAGTGGATTAGGTATTTTCTCTTTTCTGGCACTAAATACCTGACCAGAAGCAGTTAAGGAAAGAAAATAATTTATTTCAGTTTACAATTACAGAAGGTAGAGTCCATCATGGCCAGGGAAAGTGTGATAGGAACAGGGAGCAGGCATCAAATTGTCACATCAGAACAGAGGAAGTAGTAAGAAAAGAACAAGCATTTCTAGACTATAAAAACTCAAGGAAGACCTGCCTCCATTGATACACTTCCCCCAGCAAGAATCTACCTCCTAACAGTGATTCTACAACCTTCCTCAACATCACCCAAGGATAAAGTTAATTCAAGCACATGAGCTGTGAAGGCAGTTGACATGCAAACCACCACAGAAGATCACAGATCCTTTAGCAGCTACTACTCTTGTTTTGCTAGGTGAACATGTCATTTCCATCAAGCTGCCTTCTTTTGCCAGTATGGAACTTCTCCTAGATCTGTAAGCTTCAATAAATCCCTCCTTCATTCCATAAACTGTGTCTGTTTGAAAGCTCATCCTGGCAACCAAAGCTATTTTGAGGTTCTAATTATTTTTTTTTCAAATATCTTGTTTGTTATTTGAGTTGTGGGTAACAGATTCAGAGCATATAAATAATATAATTTTTAATGCTTGTATGTAGGTGTGATAGCTAGGCACAAATAGTAACTGTTATGAGACCATTATTAGCTTAAAGTATAAAATATGACAACTTTTTATGTCAAAGTTGTGTGAGGACCCAGGTTTATGTAGAAAAGAAATAGTACCTAGGCATGTCATCTGTGTTTGTTTACTGTGAGTCTGAGAGCAGACCCGAAGACAGCTCCTGCTGCATTGCACTGGGATGTTGTAAAGCTGAATCCAGAGCTGGGCCCTCATTTGATGATTGTACTACAAAGGTGAACTGGGTGGATTAACCCATAGCTACCAAAAGAAATCCACATAGTGTGAGTTCATCAGAGCCTCTGATGAGTAAAAATTTATTGAAATTCTCAACGTGTAAGCTTAATAAAAATATCATGTTATTGACAAAACAAAACCAATGTCTCTAATATAATTAAACAATTGTTCCTGATTGAATGCTGTGTATATCTTTTCATATGTATCATCATTCAATGAGTAAAAATAAAATTCCTACTTGTCATTTGAGGACGATTGAAAGATACTGTTGGTAATAACAAAAATTAGGGCAGTGATAAACAGTATTAGGAAATATTGAAAGAACCATTTAATATTTGGGCTGAGGTGTGGGATATTTTATAATTGGCTATGTAATGAAATGTTCAACTGGTTCAAATATTACTGAAGAATAATCTAAAGTGGAATATCAGTTATATTTTGAATTACTATTCAATGCCATTTTGTGATAAATATTTCTTGGCCCAATTCCATATTATGGTGGCAAAGAATCTCTTAAGAAAAACACATATTAAAATAAACCCTTTAGTGAGAGTAGAGATATCTTTGCCACATGATAAATAACAATTATCATGGTTGGCTGAATTGACATAAAAGAAAATATGATTACGTAGAAATTAAAGTACTTTTAAATTTTTATTTTTCATTAAAAGGTTGCACACATAGACCCCATCTCCCTTGCCACACTTCTGTTGAGGTTCTTCAGTGAGGTTATTGGTATCATTTCAAGGACCAAGAGGCTTCAGTCAGTCTCTATAGGGATGGGGGACATATGGTGGGTGTCTCTGACTACTTCCACCCACCCTAAGACTCTTACAGTCTCTCTGCCCCTCTTCCACAATGCTCACTGAGGCTTGGTGGGCAAGATAGAGATCTGATCTAGTATTGCTTTCTCTGTAGACTCTGTATCACTGTTTTTATGCTGTTTGAGTGACCAGTGTCTGTTGCCATTTCTCTGGAACTGGCTTTCAGGCTAGCCACGAGAGAGCAGTATTCATGCCACCACTTCCCCTGTAAAGACTTCTGGGTCCAGGCAGATGAGGTGGAAGTGACCTACCTCTTGGTAGACAGCTCTTTCTTCTTGGTGTATGGATGTATGTTGGTTCTCCCTTGTATGTTCCACCAATTTGTTAGCTCTTAAAATGAACAAACTACTTCTGTCATTTCAAAGTTAAGAAAGCTGGATTGTTCTTATATAAGGACATGAATGAGCAATGCTTGCATCCATTTGAGGAAATGAGTTGTAAGCTTCTGTTATTAGATTAATGATATTATGTTGTGTTTAAACTATATTTACAGTCTATGAATTCAAAAATGATTTTGGAAATAAGTAATAAAATAGAATTAGACACATAAGAATTATTCTCCCATAGGAAATATGGACTGTTGATAGGATATGAAATGTTTCCTCATTGCATTGTGATTAATCTGAGGAGGACGTATAGGACTATAATTGGTATATAATAAGCTAGATCATGAACATGAACTGTAAAAACCAATATTTCTTTCTCTAAGCAGGCAATGGTTGGTGGTGAGACTGGGTCTATTAGTACTCTTCATGTTGCTATTTCAGAAGGTACTGCTTGCTATCTGCAAGGGAATAGTATAGTTAGGTGATGAATTCCTTCACAGTGTGAGTTTGTGAGACAGAATGATCTTGATGACATGAGGTCATGGGCACTTTTGGGGATTTTAGCTCCTATAAAACTTCATGGTGTTTTGACAAGAGGGGCTAAAGCCATGTGATTTATGGATAGATGTGAATTAATTGATCTCATCTGCTTGATGTAAATAAAATGGTTTGTTATAATTAGTCCTCATAGAGATAACATAAGACATGAGAAGATTATGTATACTGTAGAAGGATTTAAAATTACATTTAGTCATATTATACCATAGATCCTTATTTGGTTAATTTAGTTAAAAGAACAATGAAGATTTCTACAAATGCTTTTGGTTATAGGAAATGGAGGCAGTTGATGACTCTCTTTGATCCCGCTAATCTGGCCACATTGATAAAATCTCTCTTTTACCTCACTATTATTGTCTTTTTAATTAACTTAAACCTCAGACACACAGCATGGTCTATTGATAAAGTTGTAAGCAGGTTGAGCTGGCAACAGCTTGATTTAAAAATAACTATTTTCCCTTCTTAGTTTTAAATTAGACAAGATAAGAACCTTAAAATAAGTTTTTTTAAAGGATATCACAGGCAGACAGGCAATAAGTTTTATACATTTATGTCACAATTGCAAGATAACAAGCATGCTACACTGTAAGATAGCAATTATTTTTCTTTGTGATGAGACTTGATAGAGACATAGCCTTTGTCTCTATTTACTACACAGTAAGCTGACCCAGACCCTAAAAGTTATTGTTTGTTGGTGATATATCTGTTATAATTTCCATTATGAGAAAGAAATACAACATAAAGATCTTCAACAAACTCTACATGTGTTCATGAATGTGTGTATATGCATATGTTCATATATATAGCCATCATTTTATAAGTATTACAGCCTTAATAAAAAGCTCACATTTATCACTTGTATATAAATAATATTCCTAGAGATGAAATTCATAGCAATTAATCTAATAATTGAATTTTAAGTATATATTACTAAAGGTGTTTGGATTAATATTAAGTGTATTTATATCATCATTTTTGTTACACTTGAATCAATTTAAAAAGTAAAATTTAATTTCTTTTTTGAATCTGCTTTGGAAGAAAATTCTCATTAGAATATATGCAGCCAATGTAAAGTTTCATCTTGTGACTCCAATGAATTTTCTTTTGAATAAAGAAATTGTGTTTTAGATGCCATGTCTCTAAAATATTTGTTCTAGAAAATTAAATATGTCTTTAATTCCATGTATAAAGCATTTTTGTGTTTCATGAAATGTACTTAATATATCTCAAAATGCCATGCTAATAAGTCCAGGCACGGAACACATAATAAAATGTAAATTATAATAATGATGAGTTAACATCATGTTTTTAATGAAATATTTTTTGTAAATAATTTTATATCTTATGAATCCTGGAAGAACTCTTACATATTAATATAGCCTAAAAATCACTCTCCAAACATTGCACAAATATATATATTTTGAACTGTGCATACCAAGAACAGTAGCTCAGAATGCAATATGATTTTTAAAGATGTAAAAATTAAGCCAGGTGTGACATATCCCTTTAGTCCCAGTACTTTGAAGGATAACCTAGAAGGTGTACTGTGAGTTTGAGGTCAACTTGGCTTACAGAGTGAGTTTCAGGTCAGCCTGAGCTAGATAGAGACCATGCTTCAAAAATAAATAAATAAATAATCACACATCTTGTCTGTCAGTTACTTTTAGGAATTCATAAGCACAGAATGAGGGTGTGTGGGAGGAGATAGAATGAGATTTTCTCTACATAAACAATTACATAAAACTAATTATTATGAACACACATGACACAATTATAGGAAATCAGAGCACACAATAAATGAAGAAGAAAATGAGCATCTCTATCTCTCTGAGATGTAGATAGGCTCAGTGGCACAGAAAAAAAAACAAAGGTGAAGCTAGTCCATGGACGTCATGTAATTTAGAGATAAATTGTAGAAGAGTCAGTCAAGGCAACCTTAATTATTTTAAAGGCTTCCATTAGCAGTTATGTTTTAGAAACAAATTTATTCCAAACCTTAGGGATATACCTCAGGAGGATGTCTTGAGGGAACTGAATTTCCTAAGGGGAAACACATCTCTCTTGCCCACATTAAAAAATCTTTAAAAAGACCTGATGGGTTTTGGGGTGTCCCTTTTCATTTAATGCAACCAACATCTCTGGAGATTGCAAATCTTTTCAGGAGGGTTAGCAGCACTGGTTTGAGCTCCCAACCATTCTGGGCTTCCTAAGACGCTGGCTGGTATTTGAGCAAATCACTTGTGACATTTCTCCCCAGATCAAAGGTACTATGGGCATCTCTGACTTTACCTCTTTTACTACAGTGAAATAACATCCCCTCAGAAGGTCCTGAGAGCCTTTGTGAATGGTTCTGTATACCCTTCCTCTCCTTGCCATCAAGCTTTCCATCTAGATGAACAGTGTAAATGGGAAAGGCTTTTGTAGTCTTCCTTGTTGTTCTGTCTTGGCTTTTCCTTCCTCCATGCCCTCAGGGATGGGATTGTCTGCTGGGAGGAAGAGGGAGGATACAGGCCAGGGGGTATATGATAAGCCGTAAGTATAGAAAGCATGGAGGCACAGAATGGCAGTACAGACATGCAGGAATGTGAAGAAGGCAGAAGGGGTGTATGAAGCCTTGGAATCCTGGGAAAGTTCTGGTGATGTGGTGGTACTGTGACAGTTTCACACAAGCTCCATAGATGCCGTCCCCTTGAGTGGGAGGTGTCTAGCTAGAGCTCAAATCTAGGAACTAAAACTGATTGGTCAGGTATGAACCAACCACCTGTCTCCCTGGTCACCTGAGGCAGGAAATACTCACTGAACAGAAAATTCTATCTCTTCCTCGCCCACATTGCCTAGAAGAAGGACCGCTGACACTCTAGGGACCGGTAAGGTCTCCCAAGCTCCATGGCTGTGGTGTGGGGCTGGATTTCTCTTCCACATGAACCTTTCCTTCTCATGATCTTTCCTTTTCCTGCTTGTTTAGCTGAACATCATAGATTTTGTTAAAATCTCTCCCACATGTTCTCCCCACACTGGTGACTGGACTTGGTGGTTGGGCTGTTTCCCCTCTCTCTTTTCCAAATCCTCTGAACTGACTCTAATCTAGAATAAATATGTGTGATAAGAAAATGCTCTCTGTCTAAATTGTGCAATTCTTTGGCATTTTGAGACATGAACTTTGGGGGAAGTACAGTGGTGAAGCCCTGGGTGTTCACCTGCTGTGCCCAGTCCCCACTCTAGTACCACTCCGTGGGCATTTACGTCTTTGTTCCCTTGACACCCCACCACTGAGGTATGTGTCTCTAGTGTACCATGGATCCACATACTGTCATAATGGATGTGGCTAACATCTGCCCACATTTCAGTCGATGAGTAGACATCACAATGTGTCATGGACTGCCAACATGAACTTGGCCACTGTCATAGCGGAAGGGTGACAAAATCAGGTATACCCTCAAATCCTAATTTGGGGCATGGTAAGCTGTGAAGGGGGGAGAAATGAATTATAACCAGCCAGAACCAGTCTCATACTGCCACCTTCTTTCCATCTAGGCCTTAGCCTATGGCCTCCATGCTTGTGTGGGGGGGGAGGTGAGGGGAGGCGAAAGGCAGAAGGGCAGGAAGGAAAGAAGGAAGTTGAGGGGGGAGAAGGAAAGCATTCTTTGAGTTTGGAGTGGCTCTTCTGGGACTTCTAGAACAAGTAGAAAGCTTAGAAGTTAGAAATATAGATCTTACCTTGTGACTGGCCAATCCCCAACTGTTATAGGTACATATTAGAATCTGGTTGGTTCCCACTGAACTTTCCAGGTTCTTGTGTCCCAGAATAAGAAATTATTCAGGGGCACATAGGTAGTGCTTAGAAGTTTTCTATCCCATCCCTTCCAGGTAGTGTTTTGAAGACAGGGCAAATCTTCCCCAAAACCAGTGAGCCCTTCCAGATAGGCAAAGAGCTAAATGAAAAAGGGCTGCAGGCTGGACAAGTAGCCATGTCACATCACAAATACGAACTAGGTCCATGTTCTTCCAGATGCCTCTTATCCTGTTATCCTGGAATGTTCTTGGGACTTTTAAGACATAAATACAAAACATGGTGCCTTTAGGTCTAGTTGGGTGATATTGCTTCCTTTTTTTTCTTTGAGTTCTTGTCTTGCAAACAGTGAAGTATGACAAGTGCAAAGGGCCAAAGGGCAAGTTAAGCAAGATTTTATTTTAGGAAAAAAAAAAAAAAGCAAAAGATATTCCAAGGCTGTTAACCACATGGTGGTTTGGATCAGGGTTTCTTACACTGTGGGGAATGAAAGTTATATAAACCAGGGTGGATTCAGATGGTTGCTTTGAATATATGTGGGGACTCCTGATAGGCTGATGAGTTAGACAATAGAATGTGGATTCCCACTGGCCTGCTGGGAAATGACCAGTCAAAAAATTCTAAGGAGGAGGAAGAACCTGGAAATAAAGCAGAAAGCTGCCCCTGATTGCTAACTTGATGAGTCAGGTGTAAGGTCTTACTATAGTTGTGTTCTGTCTCACCAGGTTGATGGCTATGTGCTTTTAGGCCCGTAGACCTAACAATCCACTAGAAAGAAGACTACTAATTGCTCCTAACTTCTAACAATATCAGTTGACATTGGACCCATTTCCTCATGGGCAATACCTCCCACTCCACTTTCTCACACAAGGGATATTAAAAAGAACAACCTCCCCACCCCCATGCAAGCTGAAGCTTCAGTCTTTGCAATTTGTATTAGTAAACTGTTTACCTATGGAATGAACTGGCCCCATGCCTCTCCCTAGCCCCACATGTCTCCTTCCCTAAAACCTAACAAGGAACAGAAGCAGGTTAATAAATGTACACTTCCTAGGGAAGAAGTGGGCCAGAGCTGGACACAAAGGCTCAGTGGCACCCGTGGCTATGAGATCTGGGACTGGTATAAATCATTTGTATCTCACATTTATTCTATGTTTCATTCAGGCCTTGTGTTGAAATTATTTTATTTATGTACTTATTTATTGGTGGGGGACAGTTCTTTATTCAAGGCTAGCCTGAGGACAAAAGAACAGACATGCCATCTCAAAGATCCCTCATTTTTAAAAATAAGCAAGTCTCAGAGCATTTTTTTATAGTGAATGCAGGATCCTTGCCTAATCCCAGTACCTAACAGAGTTCTTTGTTTCTAGGTCCATTCCTCTCACAGTTGTGGACAGAGGAGAGGCCTTTTGTATCTTTTCTTTGGAGTGCAGGTTCAAGTCTTATCCTTAGAATGCTACTAAAATACATTAATTTTTCAAGTGAAAGAAAATGATGGGGAGGGATACACATACCTCTCTTTAGGATTTGGGATGTCTCCACTTTCCACATGGTGACTTGGATCAGGGTTTCTTACACTCCTGGGAATGGATTGGGCTGGTTCCATTCAGTTCTTTATAATATATGCATGTTTATGCCTAGGGCTAAAAAAATTTAAATGAGTGTTACCATGAGTGTAAGTTTTATTTATTTGATGTGTTCATCGTAATGGTAGAGGAGGGCAATTATGGTTGAATAGTAAGACTGTGATAGGTACTAGGGAAATTTTTATGAAAAGAGCCTATGTAATCAAATCCACACTCATATAGCCTTTACTTGTCTGCATAAATATTTAATTGTGTTAATCAGAACAGAATGATAAGTAACAGCACTAGTAATATATTCATTATTAAAATTAAGTTAAGGCTAGTTATTCTTTTTCTAGTTGACATCAAAGCCGATTAGAAGCCAGTTGTATGCTTTGTGATACTAAGAAGGAAGAGAAAGAGGAAGAGGAGGAAGAGACAGGTTCATATCAATATATGGAAACATATAGGGACAGAGTCAGGATATGTCTACAAAATTTTATTGTCAGGCAGTGGTTTCCAAACTGAAGTGGTATTTGATATGAAATGGAATTTTTACTGACATGAAGTAAATGATAAGAAAGGTGGATCCACTGATGACTTCATTGCATAGAAAGTAATAAAAAGTGTTTTCTGAATACTCAGGTTTGTAACAATATAAAATATATCCCTAGAGATATTTTGTAAAAAGGCCTTGCTGTTGCCTTCAACTAGGCTCAGGTATTGATACTCCTGTGGCCAGCAGTATTATTGCATTATTGAACATGTTACAATAAGAACCACATAGGGGACTACTAATGGTCGGCAACCTCCTCATTCTAGGTTTAGAGCTATTCTTAAGTTATTTTTTCTCAATAGGCTAATAAGAATCTTACAAAAAAGTCATTTAAACAAAATAAATAGAATTACTTGATTACATAGGGTTTTTTTGACAGTTTTTCCTCTGTTTGCTTTAACAATCACTTAGCTGATGCTATTGGGATATGCCTTCCTTTATCCCATCTTATGAATGTTAATGTATCACTAGTATACTTCTAGGTCTAGGATAGCAAAACAAGTAAATGAAAGCGGAATCATACCACTAAAGTGGATGCTATGGGAAGGGTAGGTAATCATCCTGCAAGTGGTTGGGGACAAGTGTGAGTCCAGTGGGTTATGAAGTATTATCATGTAGATAAAAGGCCAACTAGAGAATGAAGTCATAACCTAAGTTGCTGGTAAGCTAAGACAAGAATGGTAATACTAAGATAATAAATGTGATTAGCGCCCTTGCAGGGTCAAAGAATGCCAAAAGTAATATGGCTCCACCAGTGAAGTAAATAAAGCAGATGGCCTGGTGTAATACTGATTGTTAATGACAAATCTAGGGCTAACGGTAACTAATAATTAGAAAGTAGGTGCTCCTGGCCATAGGAAGGGGCCTAAAGACGTGACAGAAGCCAGTAATCACTGTTTGCTCATAATAGAATAACCACACATTTGCTTATTGATAATTGCATAATTGATGGACATGAGTGAGGCAATAATCACAATAAATTTGTTTATACAATAAATAAGAATATGGAAATTAATATTAGGAACTGAGAATGACCTTTGATATTATAGTTATTTGTTTTAGTAGAAGTAGCACTAATTATTGAACAAAGGCTAATCAATTTTCAGTTGTGTCCTAAGAAAATATGATGCTTGGGAATGAAATGATTAAGATAATCACAGGTAGCACTATTATAAAAGTAATAGTAGGGTTAAATAAAATTTCAGTTATGTTTTGCTGCTTCAACATCTTTGCTGATAAATTTGATGATGAATCTACTCTTAAGATTATTAGTTGAAATATAATAGTGACAGTTGTTGTATTAATAGTAAATAGTAAAAGATCATGTTGATAAATCTAGTTGTGGAATTTTATGGTAATATTAGCGTTCTGTCTTAAAAGATCAATGTTGTTAAACTTCACACAATGACATGCTAATCCACTTTCAAGGTGGAGTTGAAGTGATTCAACTACAACACAGATAATGTTGTAATTAGATCCCAAAATTTCTGAGCATTGTCAGTACTTTAGACCCATTCTTGTTGATATTTGAGTTGCTTAACTTAAGCAACCTGGAATTGCATTTGTTTTTAGGCCCAACCAATTATAAAATTGCATAGGAATCAATAGGTGACTCATTATGGTCGACATATTCATAACTTTAACATATCAATAGTCTTCAGTTTTTGAAGTTCAAGAAGTTATTATTTTTACCCATCATATTATGCAGTCACAAAAGAAAAAAACAATTATTTTTAAAATAAAAGCAAATGAATAGCTCATACTCTATCTCTTACTCATCAATAGTACTCGTTAAGTTAATTCAATCGTTGGTATTCATAAAATAACAGAAAGGACTAAGGATCATTCCTTAATATGTGACCATGGAAGTCTAAGTTCTAGTGATGGTAGATCCTGAGATTCTAATTGGAATGGATATGCCCATAAACATACAAAGAATTAAAACATAAATAATTCTCATAAAGTTACTATTGATTTACTACACTTGTTGATAAACCATGATTGTTATGTGTCTGGCTTGAAATTAAATAGAGTTCCTTCTTTTTCTTAGTGAAAAATTTTATGTAATTGAGTTCTTTGAATGCTCAGTGGTTAGAAATGAAGTCATTTAAGACTTCTCATCTTAAAGATGATACAAGATGAAGATTTGTATATCATTGTTGTTAGTTAAATAAACCTATAAATGAGATGGTATTTTGTTTTATGTGCATTAGGAAGAGTAAGAATACATTAATTGCTTTACAGAAAAATGTCATGGAAAGAAAGCTCACACCTACCTACAAATATATGAATTTTAGCTTTGTCTGAGTTGAATGTCTAACCTGAAATCAGTGAAAATCAAAGGGTGAATGCTACAATGGTGAAGGCAGCTGTTATGGACAGCGTAGTGGAGATATGCTTCTATAGAATAAGGTGGATCTTATTAGAAGCCTCAGCAGTTAACTGACAGAATGGCTCACATATATAAATATTATAACTGAATATTTTGTTTCAATAGCTATTACAATATGTAAGATCATTCTCAACCAGGAGAAAATGGTAATATATACTTTTTGTTGCCAAAAAATAAGAATCCATGTAGATATCAAACTAGTTCTATTTTTCCAGCTGGACTGAAGAAAGCAGTGGTAAATGGACAGTCTAGTTGTAGCATGGTGATACCGGTGCAGGTACTAAAGTGGTAATAAATACACAGCCGTAATGCACACTGGTCAGGGGTGTTCGGCACACACAGCTGGCCATGGTCCATTAATGCTTGCTGCAATACAATTAATAGCTCTTCAAATTGAAAAAAAAAACAGCTTGTAAATGCAGTGAGGAAAGTGTAATATCTACAGAAGCTCATGCATTGCTAGGTTGCTGGCTAAAACTGGGGGAAGACTGTTATTTTGGCTCACTGCTGACTTCTACTAGGTGGCAAGTAGAATAAAACCAGTTATGGAGGGAGTTAGAAATAGATATGGCTTAGATGGGTGAGTTCTCTCTGGGGCTTCAATCATTAATAGAATTAATCATTTCCCAAACACTCCAATTATAACTGGGACAACTATTAAAAGGATGATTACAAATGTGTGGGCAGTGATAATAACATTATAAATCTGGTCATTATCAAGTAAGGTCCCTCGTTGGTCTGGTTTGACTCATGTAGAGCAGCATCTGTTATTCCAGTCATTGCAACAAATAGTAAATATAATATGTCAATATATTTGTGACTTGATGAGAATAGTCAAAGGTTAATGAACCTGGGTGGAAGGGGGAAGGGCTGAGTAAGCATTATAATGTCAATAAATAATAGACAGAATTAAAGCCCTCTCAATCAACATGAGCCACAGATAGTAATGCTGCTCATGTCTAGATGTGAATTAGAACAGAGTTCATAAATCTCTGAAAATATTCAAAAAGTATAGGCCAGTTACTGGCCTTCCAATAGGGTCATAAATCATGTTTAGGAAATATTAAAGAATAATTGACAGCCACAATACTGGAGTCAAGCTAGGTATAGACTGTTACATATGTATGGTAGAAATTATTTTAGAGCTACTATTTCTTATGAAAACTATATGCACAAATAAATACTATGTATGCAAGTGGATGCTCAATTTTTGAAAATCCACTAAAATAACCTGTTTATTTATAAGCTAATATATTTACTTTTTTATCTTTACAATTTTGAAATTCAAGTCTACAACCATATCACCTTGAATGTGCCTGCTCTAATCTGAAATTCAAGTTACCTTAGTTGGATCTTCATGGGGATTGGTTTCATATTTTTAACCTTAATTTCTATTTACATAATCTCACACATCAGCCGAAAGAATAACAAAGCAGCATAATTGCCCGTATCAGCTTTCTGGAATGTGCCATTGTGCCTGGAAAACTGGAGGAGCCAATTCTCTGTTATCAGGGCATATTAAATGAAAGAAACAAACAAGCCAACTAGCAGGCATCCCAAACAGTTGGAGAATTAAGGTGTGTGAACTTCCAAATCCACTCAAACTATTTATTAAGTGACTAAGTGGTACATCGAAACAGAGAGTTAGTTTACAGACTCCTGACCCACAGATCTTTCACAGTGAAGCATGCTTCAAGGGCTGTGGCTATAACCTTACTTTCTCTGGCTCCAAGTTCCATAAGGAATCCGTGTCTTCTGAGGCCTGTGTAGTGCTGTCTGCTCATGTGCCCAACTGTTTCATAGTGACACTTTAGAACCCAGAGTGGCACTCCTCTGGAACTCTGTATTTCAACTAAACATGTATCTATTAGCATGAATAAATAGTTCCATATAGATCAGATATATAATGGTTTAACAGACTCCATTTTATCACATTAAATACAAACACTGTGGTCAGCACTGCTTACGCATGTGTGCTTGCTCTGAGTTGAGCAGCTCACTGAGGAAATTGGGCAAAGACCATAGCTTAAAATTATTCAGCATCTCTAAACATTGTTTATGAATATTGTTCCTCTGTGCTGTTCAGGCCAACGGTACACCAAGGCAAAGGAATCCTAGTCATATTGCTTTAAGTGGATAGATTATATAGTTGTAAGATTAACATTAGGACCAATTACAAGTAAGGAATTTGGCATCTCACAGCAATAATCTTAAAGAAGTCATTTGTAAGGACCATAAGAAATATTCCCAGAGTTCTTTCCCATATTTTGTTCCCATATTTCATACTTATAGTTCATCCCCACGAAATGTATTTTATGCAGTTGTAAAATTATATTTATAAATGACCTACATATACTGTAATATGGTTTCAACAATTTTCCTACTTGTCTGTGTAGCCAGACTCTATCATGATTCCAAGTTACTTCTGTGTTTGTCAGTTTTCTGTCACTGTGACAAAAACGCCTGAAATACATCAATTTAAATGTACTTTAATTAATGGTTCTAGAGGTTGTATGCTTAATTCCATTGCTTGGTGTCTGTAGCAACACAAAGCACCATGGTGGAGGCCAAGCCTGGAGATGCACACCTGTAACCCCAAAGCTTTGAAGGTTGGCACAGGAAGGTCATAAGCTTGAAGCCAGGCCTGACTACCTAATGAGTACTAGACCAGCCTGGGCTGCAGAGTGAGATCTTGTGTCAAACAAACAAACAAAAACAAACAGTAAACCAACCAGTGTGGTGGGGAAAGTGTGGCAGAGGAAATCTGTTCACCTCATGATCAGAAAGAAAAAAGAGAGGGGGGTCAAAGGAGACAGGATCCTAATATTCCCTTTAAGGACACACCTCAAAAAACAAGCTTCTACTCCTGAAGGTTCCATCTCCTAAAGGTTCACCATTTCAAAACAGCTCCATCAGCTGTGGAGGAAACTTTAGAACCTGAGTCTGTGGCGGGCATCTACAATGAAGCCATCACACCTAGCTTCCTAGTAGTCACACTGTTATAGAGTCTCATCCTATGCTATGATGGGGTCACTGTGTGATCCACAGAATGGGGCAGAAATAATGGCATGCCAATTCTGAGACTCGATCAGGAAACAGAGCGTGACCTCCGTCTTAGTGATGTTGTTTCTACGCCTCTTGTTCTTGGATCCCTTACTCTGGGGAAAGTCGTAGCAGGCCTATGGAGAGTTCCCACAGCAAAGACATCCAACCTTCCCAACAGACAGTCAAATAAACTTGTAAGCAGACCCTCGTGTCCTGGGCAGGTCTAAAGATGCATCAGCCAACAGGGCCTTGAGGGAACTCAGGCACAGGTAAGATTTCTCCAGGGTTCCTGACCTTAAGAAATTGGCAACATAATGCATATTTGTTATTGTAAGCTTCTAAGGCTTAGGGTAATCAGTTAAGTAGAAAGAAAAATAACAAACATACTTTCTTATCTCTTGGCAAGTGCATGCTAGGACAAAATATGGCTTTGGCTAGCATTCAGTATGTTGAAGTCTTAGACCTGGCAAGAGCAGGGCATTCTGACCCTGTGTGGCCCAGAGGTGATTTAGGACACAGTTTCACTGGGAAGTAGACAACTTGATATAAGAGTGTTCTTATCAAATGGGGAAAAAGAAGTCAGACAAAGGAGAATTTCAAGCAGTGGAAGAATAAACTTTTGAGAACATGAGGTTACTTCACCTGGTTTCTGTCCACCTGAAAAAAACAAATTACAGCTATATAATGATTATAGTGACACATTTATGGTATTGTGCTGAATAACTCTTATATTCCAGCATTTCAATCTCCTTTTCTGTCACAAGAGAAATAAAACAGGAAACTGTAGATAAAGAAAAATTGACATTATAAAAAAACAGGATATTTTAATAGCAGTTCTACCTAACCAACTTTTTTGGGTTTTTTTGCAGAATTCATTCAGGGTGCTAGGAAGATGGCTGTATTAGTCAGAGCTCTCTAGAAGAACAGAACCCATAGAATGAATTGTAGTAAAAAGAGGATTTATTGGATTAGCACACAGCAATCCTACAATAGCAGTCCCCAAACCCAAGCAAGAGTCAAGGAACCGGTAGCCCCTCAGTCCATGTGGCTGGATGCCTCCGCAGTCCCGATCCAGTACGGAAGGCCTAAAGGCTTCCTGGAGAGCCGCTGGTTAAGGAAACTTCATTCCAATGCTGACAAAGGGATGCATGAGCAGGATGAATGCACAGGATGGATGCATGTCCAACTCATGACAAACACCAACAGTCAGAGAGGAGGAGAGATAGATTTCCTTTCCTTTATATAACCTTCAGGCTGGGTTTTGCAATCCTTTTCCAGATTTGTTGACTTCTGGAGTCTCTAGAATTTCCTTCCTGCACTGCCCTCCCAGGAAGGGATGTTTGTTTTTAGCAAATGTGACGTCCTGAATCCCCTGAGCCTCTTTTCTCTCTTCAATTCCAAGGAAATGTGCTACACAACACTCAAGATTACTGTAGATTGCTAACAGGTCAAGTTGACAACAAAATTCAACCACCACAGAGGTTCAGGGTTTAAAGGCATTTGGTTACAAAGCCTGCTGGTCCAGTTTCAATTCCCCAACTACCACATAAAGCCAGACAGGTATTCATTTACAATGACAAGAGACCCTGGCATGCCATACACATACATACATACACACATGTGCAAATACATACTTTTAAAAATATTTATTTTACAAATATATCAGAAAAATGACTAAATAATTTAACACCTAATAATTCATTGCTTCTTTTGTGCATTAAGAGTTTACTCATCAATATTTGATGAGAACTTTCTAGGTCCCAGGTGTTAAGTCAGCTGCCTTCTAATCATTGTCTTTCTTATCATACATGCTGGATTTTGAAGAGCTATAATTTTGCATTGACAAAAATATATTTTGCTTTCATTTAATATATTGCTAATATTTTCCTGTGCTATCATTTAGATGTTTGAACTAAATTAGTTATATATCAAAACAAATAGCCAAGTGAAAGGTTTCTGAGAAATAAGCCTTTTCTGTAATTAATGATAAGCATGATGCCATGAGAGATAATCCCATAATTCCAACCTTTTTTTTTTTGGCCTGGAAAATCATTACTTATGCCCAGTGCAAGGATGACACAGCTGTTATTAGACTGGAGAAGGGCTAACAGTCCTCGCTGAGAGCTTATTAGGTATACTTTATTTACATACCAGGCATTAGGATGTGCTCAACTCTTTTTCAATGTCTCTTCATAAAATGGCAAAGGCCATAGTTAAAAAATCTTGTCCCAGCGAGCTCTGGAATGGTAACCAACCCCCAGATGGCAGTTAGTGAAGGGCTGAAGGGCAATGCACAAGTTGCCAGGGGAAGATGATTGGCAATAACTGGAGTAAACAGACCATTGGCATGAAACATAGTCTGCGGCCATGAATAGGCTGAATACAGTTCCTAATGGGAGAGAACAGCAAACCAAGAAAGGAGCAATTGTGCAATGAAGGAACCTGGGCCTGGGGGAGTCAATCAACAGCCATTAAATTTGGCCAAATATTCCACTCAGTGAGGGGGAACCTTTGATTGGAAATGGGGATTTAGGGCAAGATGCACCGGATCCCATACTCTTGGGCTCCCAAGAAAAGATGCACTATGCGAA
>PVHP010010196.1:0-48390 GCA_004024765.1 Zapus hudsonius | reverse complement strand
TTTTTTTTTGAAACAGGGTTTTGTTAGGTGGTCAAGGCTGACCTTGAACTTTTGAACTTGCCATCCTCCTGTCTCTGGCTCAATAGTGCTGGAATTATAGGCACGAGCCAATATGTATTCCTGGCAAATTTTCTTTTACCAAATCAATCAGCTGAACCATTATTATTCATTGCTAATCTTGTGTTGTATTCAACAATGGATGCCCTAGTGAATGATGCAGACTTGGTGACCTGGATATTTTGGTTATTGAGACAGAAACAAAACATATCAAACGATTAGAAAATCATTATGTCATAATTTAGAGGAGGTATACAAACTACATAGCAAAGAGAACAAAACTATACTCAGCCTTACAGATCTATATTTTTTTGCCATGTGTTTTTTGAATATTAAATCAATTGCCAACATTTAAAAATTAGGAGATTACAAATACAAGTTTTTCTCCTGAAAGTTATTTGAATAATTTTTTACTGGCTCATACTCTGAGGAGCCAGGCAGCTGCTCCATTGGATAACACATGTGTTCTTCACGCAATGACACTGATGGCCTGACTTCTTAGGGTCTTGGAATCAGTGTTATAGAAAAAGAATAGTTACATCATAGAAAAGTAATGAGTATAACTAGAGATTAAAATAGAAAAGACCTAAGGAAGAGGCTTCATTTCCACTACACGTGCAAACAGAGGAGCGTTTATAGTCTACCCTGGGATAGGGCAGAAAGAGATGGGACAAACACCATATGCCAAGGAGACCTCATAACCCAGAGTGCAGTGGGAATGCTGGGAAACCAATAGACAATTAAGTCCGTCAGAAGGATTGGAGCCAAATTAGAAGAGGAATTAAAAAAACCTGTCCCAGGAGTTTGGAATGGTATAGTGAACAATAAAGCCTGTGCAGGACTGGAGAGATGGCTCAGCAATTAAGTGCTCACTTACAAGCCTGATGGCGCGGGTTCGATTCCCCAGTGCCCACATAAAGCCAGATGCACAAAGAGGCAAATGCATCTGGAGTTCACTTGGGCTTGCTCATTCAATTTTTCTCTCTGCCTCCTTGCAAATAAATAAAAAATATTTTAAAAAAATAGTGCCAACTAACAAGGGGTATGTGATTAAAGACACCATCTTCAGAATAGTAGTTTCAAGATGGGAAGAGGAAGGGAGATTAGATGATTGAGACCCAGATAAGAGCTTTTGCAGCAACCAAGGCCTGAGGGGACTAGTCAGGAGTGTGGTGACTCAGGAACATTTACCCTGTGAAATACAAATTAGTTCCAGTAGAAACATAAGGAGTAGGAATGGGGCACTCTAATGATAACACAGTTTCTTCATACCAACAATAGCAATCATTAGCTAAGCACCTGTTCTACATTGGAGATAATGTTCTGTACATAGGGGATCTTGAGAACTCCCTACAAGAAGTCTGCAAAATGGCTATTCTTATTTTGATCACCGTCACTTTGCAATGAAGGAAAACGAAGTTTTAAACTGGAGTTTCCTGTTCAAGTCACATGCCAGTGACAGTAGGTTTGGGATCTGAGCCAGGGCTCTCTCTGATGCTAAGAGCAGCAGTGTAAGACACATTGCTGGTGGACAGGGGCATGGGAAACCTTACACACAGGGACTCACAGATGACAGCCGGGTGGATACTCTCTATAGGCAGTTGACAATACAATACTGGAGTTTGCGTGAGAGGTCAGGCTATGCTTGTGGATTAAATGAATTAATGTGGAGATGGCACCATGCAGTGCCTGCCTCCTAGGAAGCCTTCCGTGTGATAGCTCTTACTATTATCCGCATAGAGGTAATTACTCAATATATGGAGAAATCCACTGTGGCTTTAGAGGTGGGTATCTACAAAATTGACTAGTGATCAATAATGTGTCTGGGCTGGAGAGTAAATAAAAAAAATAAAAATAACACTTGACCATAAAAAAGCCAAGAATCAGAAACAACTCCCCAGCAGTGGTTCTCAATCTTGACTGTACATTAGAACCACACTGAAGGTTTGAAAATTTCCAAAATTCAGGCCACACCCAAAACAGATTACATCAGAATTTGTGTGGGTGCCACTCAGGCATCAGTGTTTTATACAGCTTTCCAGATGATTCCAATGTGCAGCCATAGCTGAGAACCACTGTTCCTTCCCAGGAAGGTCAACCATAACCAAGGAAACATGTGGGCAGCACCCAGGGTCTAATACTGGCCGACTGATTCCTATGTATTTGAAAACCTCGCTTGCAGTTTGTGCCGCAAAGGAGCATGACCTGAAGAGGACAAGGCTGTCCTGGATGGAGGGAGGCCAGGGCAGCACAGCCCAAGCCCACGCAGCCTGAAAGCAGCAGTGATGAATCAGCACTGGTCATAGTCATTGACGGGGAAACAGAAATGAGAACAAAGGACTGAGTGAAAATCTCTCAAGCTTAAAAGGGACGGAATTCTTTGAGTCTAGCTTTAAGAAATAGCCCATAGACGATGGCGGTGTGATATGAAGTGCTTAAATGGAACGCACTTAATGCCTTAATGCATTCATCACTTTCCATACAGACAATTAAAATGAGCTCTGGCCACATTAATACTATAGGTGAAGGGGTTTAAGTATGGAGATGCTGGAGACAGAAACTGTTTACCACAAAATTTCTTTTGCCAATACTTCTGTTATTAAAAAATTTACATATATTTTGCTTAAAATTATAGTAAGTTATGCTAATTGGCTTTTATTAAGTTCTTTTTGTATTTATTACATGGACTCTTATTCCTGTGTCACCCAGGCTGGCCTAGAACTTGAAATCATCCTGGTGCTACCTTCCCAAGGCTAAGATTACAGGTGTGAGCAACTTCACCCATACCTGACTGGCAAATTCTTAATACTTGTTACGTACGACTGCCAAGAGATTCAAGGGCAGAAATGAAATCCCATAGCGTTCTTAGAAACTGTGCTAATCGAACTGTGTGAAAGCCATAAATGCAAGTGAAGGCCCAGGATATAATCTTCTTTTAGAGAGTATGCTCATAGTTTTTCGTTGTTTGTTTTTGCTTTGTTTTGTTTTTCAAGGTAGGGTCTCACTCTAGCCCAGGCTGACCTGTTCATAGTTTTTATAGCCTTACCTAAGAAAATTTGAACAAAAAGGTCAATGACATAATCAAATGAATCCTTCTAATGGGTATTAGAATTATTCTTCTTTGTCATGAGTAGGTAGATTTGAAGACATTTCATGGTCATATACTCTTGCCATATGCTGTTACAACCTTGTATAACCATATACAAACTGCAGAATTCTAGCTGACAAAATATCTCAAATGACACTGGGAAAATGTTGGCATAAAACTCTGGAGAAGTTTGAGTCTTTGTTTATAGGTGTGCAACCTAAAGCCTAGATGGCTTTGATGACCAGCACACACACACTGCTCCAGGGAGCCTAATCCAGCTCTGCTCTAGGCCTCTGCTCTGGGATCACTTAGAGGCCCTTTCCTTAAAATAGATTTATAATTCCCTGTTAGTGATGGAAAACAAACCATTGAGCAATACAACAGCCTCTAGAACATAGTCCAAGTCTGGACCTTAAGCCAATGAGTTAATGGATGTTGGGAGGGCATCCTGGAGACAGACAGCAGAGAGGCTCAAACCTGTTCTTTTCTTTTCTTTTTTAAACCTTTTCTTTTCCAAGAGAAGTAGAAGTTTTTTAGGTCATGTATTCACTTTATTAATGTTTATTTATTTATTTATATTTGCAGTTCTGGGGATTGAATCTAGCATCTTGTGCAGAGTAGGTAGGTAATGTTCTACAGATAAACTATATACCTATCCTTTTACTTTTTATTTTGATGAGGGTTCACTAAGTTGCCCAGGCTAGCCTTGTGCTCACTCTTTAGCCCAGGTAAGCCTTGAATTTGCAACCCCCTGCCTTTGCCTCTTGAGTAGCTAGAACAACAGGCCTACACCACCAGGCCTGGACCATACCATTTATTGAACATGATCTGATGTTCTAGCTTCCCAGGCTTGCCAAGAAAGCAGCTTATTAAAAAGGGAGTATTGAAGAGTATGCCAGTAGCATACATCCTGGTACCACTAGAGATGAGGACAAGAAAGACCAGCAACCAGAATAAAATCCCCATCTCATGACAGAAATGGTGTTTCGAAGAAAGGAAGAGAGGAGGAGCGAAGAGGAGGAAGGAGGGGGTAGAAGGAGAGATGGAAGAAGGGAAAGAAGAAATCGGAGAGGGAGGGAACAAGAAAATGAGGAAGGGAGAAAGGAAAGAGAGAGAGAGAGAGAGAGAGAGAGAGAGAGAGAGAGAGAGAGAGAGAGAGAGAGAGAGAGAGAGACACGATCCCTAGGCTCTTCAGTGTTCCCTGAGTCTGTTTTACTCCTGTCCAGTGACCTCATGCTGTTGTAGCTTCCAGCTAGTTCAGGTGTAGTCAGGTACCCACAGGTCTGCATCATCACAAGTCAAGGCACAATGACCTCCCAAACCACAAAACCCCCTGTGTGCTGTGCATAAGAAGGCAAGGAGAAATACAATGCTTTTATTATGATGAGTTGCAGCAAATGCTGGGTTAAACAAATGCTAAAGCAATTAAAGTCATAGTTTTGATTACCTGGGAAATTCATGTAAAAAGACCACATCTCTAATAATACTAGATAAATTATGTGTTATTGCTCTTAGATTCCTAGAAATGAGTGGCTCAGATGAACTTCTGGGCTCCCCATTTGGCATAATAAACCATATGGTGTTTGCAGAGACCTTCTGGCATGGTTGAGGTCGGGTTGGCATTCTAATGGGCCTAGAAAAATAAACCTTCACATTCCAAAATTTTGACAAATTTTAGGTGAACACTCAAACAGCTGCAGAAAACAGTGAGTCATAATTTCCAAAGCCCCTCTCCCCTCTGTACTTGAAAAGACATGGAAATGTGCTTGGAATGAGGAAAAGTGTGGAAAGATGAGCAGATTCCCAGGCACTCAGAAAGAGAAGCATTAAAATTTATTATTGTCATAATTTCACAAAATTATTTTTCCACCACGAAAAAGGATGAAATTCTACTCTTCAGAAAAAAGGACCAGGCCACTTTAAAAAAAATCCTCTTTGAAATGTTGATTTTATACAACCTTCAGGAACACCAGTAGAAGACGAAGAAGCAGTTATTTGATTCAGAAAAATGGAAGATTCTTCCACAGGGGAAATGAGGTTAGAAGGCCCAGCCTCTTATCATGTGGAGTCATTTACAGGAACTTCCACTGATATGGGGCAATGAACCTCAGCTCAAGATCAAACACAGCCCGCTAGGACAGAGCAGGCCAAGAATATGGAGATGATTCTTCCTGAAAATTAAAACCACCACAACCACTGCTAGCAATTTAGAGATATTTGGATTACACATGTCATTGGAAAATGTTTAACTCTCAATCGAAGTTTCCAGAATGCATTTTATACCACCACAGATTATTCATGGGCATTTGTGATCTTAAATAAAGTGAACTTTGTCACCATTTTGAATGCTGGCTCACAATCAAATAACGTTCAGCAAGTCTTCAAGAGCAGGCTTTCTTAGGGTTCACGAGACATAAAATCTGGTGGCCTACATTTCTCTCAGGGAAGATGGGCTTCAGCAAAGGCCTGGAGGGAAGGACCTTGACTGGCATGAGGAACATTCCACTTGGCTTCATTTCTTAACCATGAAACAGGAAGATCAAGAGACAATCCACTAAAAGCTTTAGCACAATCCTCATTGAGACAGAATCCTCTGGGAATGATAAAATACCTAAGCCAGAGAGGCTTGGCAAATCAAGAAATGGATTCATATATCCCATTTATGAATGGCTCATATAGGGACAAGCTAGACTTCTTGGAATCAAATTTCCAGAAAGAAAACAAAAGGGGAGGGTGGTGAGGCTGGAGAGATAATTCAGCGTTTGGGGCACTTTCCTGCAAAGCCCAAGGACCCAGGTTTGCTTCCCCAGTACCCATGTAAAGCCAGAAGCACAAGGTGGTGCATGCATCTAGAGTTTGTTTGCAGTGGTTAGAGGTCCTGGAGCACCCATTCTCTCTTTCTCTCTAAAATAAATAAATAAATAAATAAATAAATAAATAAATAAATATTTTTTTTTAAAAAAGGGGGGCACATTAATGCTTACTAAATCCCTGCTATGCTCAAGGTACAGGATAACTATGAGAGGTGGGGTGATTATTACTATGCTCTTTTAGTAAAATAATTGTCCAGAAAGGAGAATAAATTGCCCAAAGTCACACTTAAGGTAAAAACTTGAGGCCAGCTGTGAATTTCTGATTCTTCCTGGATACCTTTAAGCTAACCCATAGTGTCATCTTGAGACATACAAACAGTTGTCCCTAACTGTTCCAAGGCCAACCTGTGCTTTGGTCTGAGGTGTCCTGTCTTCACGAAGATTGTGCTGTGCTGATGTCTGCTTCTACCCTGTGACCTCTGCACACTCACCCACATTCATCTTCCTCAGCTAGAAGTCCTGTCCTTCACTCTTTTCCTTCTCACTATTGCCCAACTTTGCTCTTGTACTATCTCCATACTTCACGCAAAGAGAATTCTATACTTCCAGCTTTCACTTAGCAGCCTGTACCAGGATACAGCTGGTATAGTCCAGGTTATGATCTACTAGTTTATGGACCCTGCTTTGACAAAGATCATTTATAACTTTGTGAATTTTATATCTAACTGCTTCTCTTCACACCTCACGCTTTCTGAATACTTTCAGCATTTGGCTCTGTTAACCACACCTCCTTGAAATGGACTCCAAAAAACAACTTTTAAAATCCAACTCCAAAATCTATTATCTCTCCTTCTTTCATTCACTCCTCTAACTTAGCACAACCTTTAAAAATTGGGGTTCCTCATGTGATCATCTTCCATTTTATCTCTTTATCTACTTTATCTGAACTATGTTCTGGCCTGTCAACCCCTCCTGCCGTTATGACTACATTTGCCACTTGTCTTTGGGAATCTCCATTTGACAGCACAAAGATTCCTCAATGAAACATGTCCAGAATAAGCTTCTCCAAGCTTCACTTCCAACCCTATTCCTTCATTAAGTGAGCTAACACCTGCCTGGCATTGTGAGCAGTGAGGACCTTTGAATCTGTCTTGACTGTTCCCTCCCTGGGCTCATTCCTGCATTTCCTTCATTGGCACTGTCCAGTCCAGCCCTTCATGGTGTCTAGAGTACCAGTCACCTAAATGGCTTCTCTACCTACTGGCACTTGGATTCTATGCCATTCTCCTTTGTCATCAAACTGATCTTCATGAAACAGGATATTGTTGGCATTCTTCCCTTTTAAAAATTTCAGAGGTCAGTTCCCAAGGAGATATGGTGAACATAGCCAGATGCTCAGAGGTTTTATGAAGGAGGAAGTCCAAAGAGAACACATTATATTTGAAGTACAGGAAGTTATAAGTTACCTTCACCAAAGAAGGTTCTATCAACTAATAGGTCACAAGGTAAGACTTCATTGACCAACTAGTCCTGGTCTGCATTTATAACCTGAATTTTGAGAAATCCCATCCACTTATTATCTATTAATTTTCCTTCAAATGCTTTCATTTTTCATGTGTAGCTCTTGTGATTAGAACCTTACTTTGGTCCATCTGGCAAATTCCTATTCACCATCCTTCACCCCTTTTATCTTCATCTTCCCCAAACACCCCACACCTAGCCCTGGAGGAACAACTGTTCCCACATCTGTGCTCCAACACATCTCCTCACTACAGAACTAACGACAGAGCTTCAGTCACTGTTGATTCACTGCCCCACCAGAAGCCCTTCAAAGGCAGACTGTATTATTCACCTTTGTACCACCAGGTCTAATAGAGCGCTTGGATCATAGTTGGATGCTCAATAAATCTGTGTTATAGGGACAAGGTAATAGAGCTTTTCCTGTTTGTGGCATTCAATTAAACTGTAGCTTCATTATTACAGAAGTGTGTGAAAATGTATGTTATACATTACAGCTTACAGTAGCATGGTTGAAGTTTGGATTTCTCCTGAAATAGTTTTAAACTGAGAGCTATTAAGGTGTGAACAACATATTGCCTATAATAAAGATATGGTCGATGCTCTGTCAGCTGAATGGCTGCCTAGTTCCACTTTCTACCATTCTTCTTTCATTCATCTTTCTATTTAATTCACATCTACCTCTTTCAAAAAGAGTTCAAACATGAATTTAAGTTTATCAACATGTTTTATCTGCTCATTTGTGATGGCTTCTGTTGATTGTCAACTTGACAGAGTAATCTAGAGTCACCTATGAGGAACTATGTAGATGAGGCTAGCCTCTATGTGTGTGTGAGAGAGAGACAGAGAGAGAGACAGAGAGAGACAGAGAGAGAGAGGGATTGTCTTGATTAGGTTAACAGGTGAGATGACCCCTTAACTGTGGATGGAACCTGTTCTTAGACAAGGCCCAGGACTGAATAAAAAGGAGAAGAAGAAAAAAGAGGGGAAAGCAAGTGGAACATCAGTATTGCTGCCCTCTGCTTCCTCACTGGGCTGAATGTGAAAGCTGCCTTGAGTTCCAGCTGCCATGACAGACTGGAACCTGGAGCTGTTAGCTGAAGTCAACCCTTCCCATGTTAAACTAGTTTTTGTCAGGTATCTTGTCCCAGCTGACAACACACAAATTCATCTTAGTTTGTGCTTCCCTACCTAATGCAGTTAGTGAACATATCAAGGAAAAATACTCAAATCTGCGAATGGACGAATAGAGACTGGTTTTTGTTTGTTTGTTTGTTTACTCTTATGTTTTTGTTTTCTCAAGGTAGGGTCTCACTCTAGCTCAGGCTGACCTGGAACTCATTCTGTAGTCCAAGGCTGGCCTCAAACTCGTGGCAGTCATCCTATTTCTGCCTCCCAAGGGCTAGATTGAAGGTGTGAGCCACTACACCTGGCTGAGACTGTTCTTATTGTCTATAAAAACTGTATCCCCAACTAGAACTTTTTAAATCAAAAAAGCTCATATGGTATTTTCTGTGCTAATATTTCCCAAGATATCTTAGGCACTTATAACCAACTGAAAAGTAAAGTCTATATGCCATACTATGATCTATCCTGCATTTCATTATCTGTGTGTGGAAATGAATTCACATGGAACCACAGGCTTGAAACTCCACATGACACGGGCCTGTGCTGATGACACAGCTGTACGCAGAGTGTTCCCATGGGTGCTGTAGGATGATCCAGTTTGGGCCCATTTCTCAGATAATTCACTGTGGGCAGCACATGGACTCACCTGGTGAGTTCTGGGGAGATGACACGGGGGAGCCACGTGGGGACTGACAGTAACTGGGGTGGAGTAAGGCGTGTGGAGGCACATACGACATTATCTCTTCTTCAAATAAACTGAGGAAAGACAAGAAACAAAGTACGTATGTTAGCCAAAGAGGTAAGGGGACGTCTCGTTTCCACAATGAATGGGAAACTTGATCTTTCACTCTGATGCATTCCTTCAGAGGTTTCTTTTGTTCTACCGTATCATGAGCTAACAGCCATCTTCCCTTCCATAGTTTTATGTTTTGTAACATACATGCAAAGATATATGACATAATTTTGCCTTAGGTATTAACCACACTTGAGATTTTTTTTCTCATTCACTATTACGCAACCTGGTATCTATGTAGATGCTTAATATTTGCTGCATTCCTTTTGCCTATTGAAAATGGAGATACTTGAAGCATATTAATTCATTCATCCCCATCTCCTATGAAAATACTATTTCCCAACTGTGTGCTTTTGATCAATAATGATACTCTGAAGAGTACCAGAACTCTATATGTTGCCTTGTATATGTGGAAGTTTTTTAGTAAAAACAATGATACATACCTAAAAGTAAAGTTGTCATATTTCTATATGTTCTTTAAAATTATACAGGACATTGTCAGTTTGCACTCAACAAGCCAGGCAATATGAATGTTCCTATGCTTTGTTTAGTATTAGGAGACTCTGTTTTGTACTAATATAGTCATATAAAATGGTATCTCATAATCGAAAACTGTATCTTATGACCGTTGGCATCTTCCTAATCTTCCTTCAAATTCATTAGCTTCAATTTCTATCTTCTCATATCCTTTACTCATTTTTCTTTTAAGATCTCTTAAAATAATTTAAGGATATTTTCACTTGTTCATTATCTTTTTGCTTAATTTGTTGTCAACATTATTCTTTAGGTTTGTTACTTTTCTTTATATCTTCATACATGGCATCTTTCATTGCATGAACTTTAAAATCTTCCATTGGTCTGTCATGTCTATATGATGAGGTCCATGTTTACATAACTCGAGTTATTTGAAAGAATTCATGGAAGAGAATAGTCAATAACAAATTGAATAGTCATCTTAAATTGTTTTTGTTCAATCGTAATATTGGAAAATATCTTTAAATGGGTTTATTTTGAATTGATTAATGTCCTAAAGGTGGACTATCTCTACACTGTTGCTTCCAAGACCATCAAGTACATTTGTGCCAGGACCAATTTTTATCATTAAGTAATGAACAAGATACAAAAGAGACATAAAATCATCCACTAAGCAAATGCACTGCTTAAGTTTAGTCACTGACTGGAATGAATCAACTTCATAGTATCATAAAGGCTAAAGAACTGAGCATATTAATAAATTACTCACATTTTTAATAATCAGTAAATGTTATTTAACTAAACACTACCTACATGTAATATATTGCATGATTATGTACTATTATTCAAGCAATAAATACATTTGGTCATTCAAATGAAATAAAGGCTCAGAATGGAGAAATATCACTGATTTATAATTACTACAGAACTATTACATGTGAATAATTTCCCCAACTTCTTCAAAGACCCATGAGTTTCAAAGACATGCTTATTTTCCCAAACAGGGCAAATTCACTTTCTCTTTAAATAGGAGATTTTAAGTATTTCTGAATTTAAACACATAAAAATTCATTTAGACTGTGGTGTTTAACAAAGTACAAACATTCTAAGATATGGAAAAATAAAATATTTAAATACCATCTAAAGTTTATTTAGCTAAGGACAGGAGAAGGAATAATTATGACTTTTTTATGTTAAATTTACCATTCCAAAAGCAGAATTCTTAGTTGACAGGAGAAAAAAACAACCTAAACTATTTAGAGTTCTATAAGAAAGCAAAAAAGAGTCATGCCCTAACCAAAATTTTATCACAAAAAATTTATTTTATCACCAGCCAAATAGAAGCCTCATATTCTGGTGTTAATAAGTCAATAGTCTTCCCAACCATCTAGCATACTGTGCACCACCCCTGTCAGAACCAGCTCCATTTATCATAGTAAAAATGTCATTGCTAGACTGAGTGACATCCTTTTCCAAAGGTCCTCTTCAGAGTCCAGTGAAAGAAAGCGCTAGGGCAAGTGAATGCATCCCTTTGAATTGTGCTTCATCTACAGCCCAAACAGGCAATGAACTTTTGGTGATAACCAAGAGAGAAGCCAGTTAGAAACATAGCAACAAATATGGTAACTCTTCTGTGGAGAATGAGAAATGGTCAGGCTCAAAATCAATGCTGAAAACATGATGGGGTGGTCAGCACTCAGGGATAAACAAAGCCTTACCCCAAGGGGAGGGGAGCCCTGCAAGGCAGGATCTCACCACTCTGGAGAGCGAAGCATTATGGTACTCTGGCTTGCCTATATTTGAAGGAGAATTTTAAACATGAGAAAGTGTTTTGAAAACTTCACAGTTGTCCTTCTAAGCTACTCTAAAATTTAAAACCAAAGCCAATTTAGCCATCATGAAAGAAAATACAAATGGTCAGCTTCGTAAAGGACTATCAAACTGACAGTGGGCACCAGGGACCAAATTTTAACTTTTTGACTTGTCAAGCATAAACTCTCAAGCCACAAGGTAAATAAGTAATATCTTGAATCAGCAAAAGGAGACAAAGCACATTTGGAGGAAAATAAAAACCATTGAAAGAAAATATAAACATGACCTCTTTTCTACCCTGAGGGGGTAGCTATGTCTGCCTTATATGGTTACCTTCTGCTCTATTCTGAGTGGTCATTTCATTCATTTGTCCTTACAACTGTTCCCTTTTCCAAGACCATGTCCTTAACCAGAAGTATGAAAGCAAATTAAACGAGGCTTGGTGATCACAAATAAAATCTGAATGAGCTGTCATTAAAGCAGCAATCTGTTGTCAATGTGACATTTCTTTCAGTCTGAGAAGACATCTTTAGGTTACCAATATTAACACATTATTTTCTAAAATGCTGTCTAGTGTCTGATAGCAGTACTTTCTATTTAACTCCCAGTGTTACCTACCTCAGCAACATAACAAGGTCTGCATCACTTGAAAGGCGCACCAATCCAGGGGTACCTTCAGTTCGGATAAATTGGATCTTCTCCCTGTGTTTCAGTCAAACAAACAGTGCACATGTGTGTGGTTTTGGGGATATAATATTCATAAAGCATTTCTTCCAAAGGTCACCCTTTTTATGGTACCTATTTCTGTGACAGCTATAATAGGATACTTTAGGAATACAAATTCCTGAGGCCTGAACTTCATGGAGCTGAGATTGTAGCTCATTGTCAGAGTGCTTGCCTAGCATGCACAAGACCCTAGGTCATAACTAGAACTACAAGAAGAAAAAAAAAAGGAGAAACAAGTCAACCACACAAAACAAAAAAACAAGAAAGGTTTCATGAATAGCAACATCTCCAAGTTCTATTACTGGGAAAAAGTAATACTTCTCTTTGAACATTTAGCTGCCTAAATTCTCACTCAACCAGTAAAACCAGTCTCCGCTCTGAGTCAAAGCTGGCTGTGGGCCTGGATCTTGGCAAAGGTTTTAGGCTGACCCCCTATTCTTTAAAAACAACCATTCAGATGCATGCCTTGCTGCCCTAAAGGGATTGGATAGGGACATTCATCCTGAGGATAGACCTTTAACTTGTGTGATGAACTCACTCTTTCTTGGAAGGAGACAGTATTGATCCATCAGAACTTCAGTAAGAAAGAATTTGGCTGCTTCAAATAAATGAAAAGCATTCTTAGTATTTATTCTTGATGAAATGGATTGTGGGTATACCTGTGCAAATGTATGTAAACCTCTACATATCAAGCACAGTGATGTGGGGATGGGTGTGTAGACTGTATGCCTTGCATGCACAATGCCCTCGGTTCAATTCTCAGCAGCATGCATTCACAAATCATGATGAGGGTTATTCTACCATTATTTTATTATAGATATATGTGATAACAGTTTTTGCCTTATGAGACATCTTCCTATTATTACTTTAAACTTGCCATATAAATAAAATTTTCTTTGTTCATTTCCTCATGCTATTTCAAAGCACACCATATTAATGTTTATGAATTGAAAGGGGAAATAAAAGTATTAATAACTATAGCACTGGAACACTGAGGCCAAAAAATATTGCAATTTTATTCTGGGTTTTAATCAGTATTTCTGATTACTGTACTATAAAGTGAAATATGAGCAATATCTGTTGGGAGCAAAGTAGCCTTTTTTATGATAGGTAGTTGGCTAGGGGCTGGCCCACAAAAACATGGATGCCACCCACCTTGCTTGGCCTGGCAAATCTAGAAATCACTTCTGATCCAGTTTTATCCAAGATGGCTAGGAGCATCAACTCCAGCGACAACTACCTGCTTCCTCTTCAAGTTTTCCAGGGCTTAGCACATCTGTGAGCTGGCCCTTCCTGAATGGGCCTCTTGAGCTCATGAACCAATCAGATCTCTCCCTTGTATACCTGAGTCTGATGATGAGGCTCATCCTAATTGGATGTTAGATGCCTACAAAGGGGCCTGGCATGTGTATGGAATTCTTTCTCTTGCTCCCTGGCCTTTGCCACCTTGGCTCTTGTTGGCTCTTGGCCAGTTTTGTAAGCTCTTTCCCAATGTGAGGGGATCTCTTTGGCCTCCCCTCCCCATTCCCAGCCTTGATTTTTTTTGTTTGTTTTGTTTTGGTCTGGGCACTTTCCGGTTTTGTGTGGGGGTGCTCTCCTACTTTGCTGCAGTGTGATCTCTCTTTAAACTCTGAGCTCCTTATGCTTAGTCCTCTCTGACCCCCTAGGCAAGGGGGTCTTTTGGCTTGGGCTCTCCTGCTTTGCTTTCCACATGTGTATATGTGCCTTCTCCACAGGCATCTCCCTGGATATGTGAAGGGAGATTTTGGCTTGGGCTTCCCTGCTAGTCTTCCCTCTGAATTCTAACCCTTCCTAAAATAAATGCCATCATTCATAATTAAACCTTCACTGAATCTGTATTTTCAATTTTTTGATAACTTGGACAAGGACCCAAGTTGTGGTCCATGGACTTGAGGTCTCCTGCATCTCCATGGACATCTAATTCCTCCTTAGACCCCAGAAGTCTGTATCATGGGTTTCTGACCACACAGATTCAGTTCTTAGTTACAGAGCATCTTGTTGTTCTGCTTGATATTTTCACAAAGTTCCACTACATTATATATTTTTAATCTCTGAATTCCTTTATTATGATTGCTTACAGATTAAAAGGCAATGAAGTAAAAGGCAACATTAAATTGTTCAGGTGGAAAATCCTTAAATTCATAGTGATTTGCCTTAGCTGCGAAGCTTATAGGACAGGATAGGGCCCATACCCTGCTCTCTCCTGGGTAGGCCCATTTTCCAAGGAAGCACCTCATCTTTAGTATCTTCAGAAAGCTTTCCTCTTTCTTTCTTTCCTTCCTTCCTTCTTTCTTTCTTTCCTTCTTTCTTTCTTTCCTTCCTTCCTTCTTTCTTTCTTTCTTTCTTTCTTTCTTTCTTTCTTTCTTTCTTTCTTTCTTTCTTTCTTTCTTTCTTTCTTTCTTTCTTTCTTTCTTTTTTTGTCTTTTATAGCCAGTATCTAGCCAGTTTTAAAAGAACAATGACTGTGAGGCCATGGATCTTTTTTAAAATACAAGCATGCTTAGAATGCTAGTCTCCCTGATAACTTATTTAACCTTGAAGGTCAGAACAAGGAAACACATCTCCCCCCTATTCTTAAGATCATGGGTCTGAGGCACATGATAGAAACAAAATCCCACTCGCTATCTGCTCACTATCTGTTTATATGTATTTTATTCAATTTTTGATAACGGATCTAAGCATTGGCCTTAGAAAGCTAAACTAGAAAAAATATCTTGGAGAAGAATGCATAGTTACTGAACCAAAGAAGTTCTGCGAAAGGGTCGATTAACAGTGTGCTTTGATCGGGAAGCTGTCGCCAACAAATATGCAATTATTTCCTCCATCTATCACCACAGGGAAGCCAGCTCATAGAACAAAAGCAAAAAACAAACAGCCTTGGAAGCTTCTGGCCCAACTCCATTCACTGGACCTGTCGGAATGGGTCAAGTGATGGTGAAGGTGCCATGCTCTACAGGTTTCCCTGAAGAAAAGTGTTACTGCTCATCTGAGTCACAGGGAAGTTAGGGTGAGGTTGGGGGTTGGAGGCACCAGAAGCAGTATGTCAGCTGGGAGACATTTCATCAATTTCACATAGTGTCTACTCACCAGGGAAGGCAAATGGCTTGATTTTTTCAGACAAGAACATACTAGAGTCAAGGTGAGACCAGTTTTCATCCAGGCTAGCAGGTTTGTCACAATGACAAGCTATGGGTCATATGATTCCAAGGCAAGACAATTCCACATGCCATCTGATGTATATAATCTTTAGTACTGTCTTTTACTCAAAGTTACTTGGTAGTTGGTTCCAATATGATCTGAAACTCCATCTCTATACGTGTAACCAAACTCTATTTAGGCCTCAGATAAGCACCTAGCCTACACAGTTCTTCATAATGTTGTTTTGTGGAAAAAAAAAGAAGATAGTAGTTTATTGATAGTCATGAAAATGGTTCTTTTTCAAGAATGAAAAAAGAATGACTCCCTGTTTATCTATGGTTTACCCAATATCCAGTAGACCTGAGTTTCTCACACTAGTACCCTAGCCTCCTAGAAACCTGCAGACATAATCTCAAGTTCTGCAAGAACATGTACATGTCTTTTCACTTTGGTGATCAAAACAGTTAAAATGGCCAGGGTGGTGGTACACACCTTTCACCCCAGCACTTGGGAGGCAGAGGTAGGAAATGCTGTGAGTTTAAAGCCATCCTGGGACTACAGAGTAAATTCCAGGTCAGTCTGAGCTAGAGTGAGACCCTGCCTCAAAAAAGAAACTTTTAAAAAAGCAGTGAAAAGGATTCTAGAAGCATATTAATTTATTTGCACCCAGAGAGAGAGAGAGAGGAGAAAGAGGGGGAGAGGAAAGGGAGAGGGAAGAAGAGGGAGGAAAAGAGAGAGAGAGAGAAGTCAAGTGAGAGAGAGAGGAGAAAGAGGGGGAGAGGAAAGGGAGAGGGAAGAAGAGGGAGGAAAAGAGAGAGAGAGAAATCGAGAGAGAGAGAGAGAGAGAGTATAAATGGGCATACCAGGACCTCTAGCCACTGCAAACAAACTCCAGATGCATGCATCACCCTGTGCATCTGGCTTTACATGGGTACTGGGGACTTGAATCCGGGTCCTTAGGCTTTGCAGGCAAGTGCCTTAACCACTCGGAATCTCTCCAGCCCCTAGAAGCCAATTCTGAATAGCATGTAGCACTCCTGACTTTGGATCCCATGCCTGAAGTTGCAGAGCAGCTGGTGCCAAGAGATCATCAAGGAGTTGAGGTGTTGGTGAGCAGAACTGCTCACAGGGGACTTCATGTTACCTATGACAACACCAGTGCTGCCTTGCTGCTCCTATGCAGTCCTCCTGCCAGCTAGAAAGACAGACCTTTGTGTTAGAGTGTCCATCTGCATCAGGAAAATGACTCAGGGACTAAGTGACTTAAGCTGCCATAGGCTAAAGAGAAAATGTATTTTCCTTCAGTATTAAATGTGGAGATATTGGAATAAGTTGAATTACTAAAAACAATGAATCAGTAGATACAAATAAGGCTTTTGTTGAGAAGGCAGAATGATAACTGTGAGATCACAAGGGTGCTTGTCCCATGAACAATCAGAAGAAAATTAGAAGAATGGGGTCTAATAGGAGGCACCCTACAAGCAGATAGATCTTCCCACTGGTAAAACTGGTGATTTGGCTTCTGAGAGAATGTTCTCACATTCAGTATTAATTTATCACTTCTTGGCCTAGTCACGGAAATCAAGCACAGAATCTATTCTTATCAGTTATATGTGATGGATGCTCTATCCTAGCACAATGCATTAGATGGACTTTGGAAGCAGGGAGGTGAAATGGGAACTTGTTCTATTCAAGCATCAACCTGATACTGCAGTACATCTAGGAAGGATGCATTCCTCTGGCAGACCTTCAAAAATATTAATTTAAATCATATTAAATTTCTAGTTTTTGCTGTTTGTTATATACCTTTTATTTTATAGTTTATGAAACTATAAGAAAAATTGGTCATATTTTATACTTATACACATATTTACAATAAAGTGGCTAATGTCAACATACTGAAAACCTTTTTTTCTTTTTGAATGGAAAATAAGAGATTTGACTCTATGAATTTTTATGAGGCTACTGCGTGTTTGGGATTAACAAAATCAGTTGAGAAGTATTACTAAAGACACATTTGACTGTAACTAGGGGAATGCCTGAGTGTTGCTTTAATACATTTATTTAAGTTGAATTTGTTAAAAGTGTTGGGGGGGCATGAAGGAACTCTGTTCAATCTTGGCGTTAAAATGAAGGTTTTAAGTTCCTTTTGAGATGTGATTTTCTTGAGGGCAAAAGCCCTTCTTCCTTTGTCTTGCTTCCACCAGCACCTAGCACTGCACAGTGAATGCTCAGTAAACCACATATCAGGCACGGGATCAGTTAATGCCAAAATAACACTCCTAGCCGCCCACACCACACTGGGAATAAACAACCTGGCTATCTATCCTTTTTGCTATGGAAGGGAAATGAAAAGAATCAGAGAGCTGACCTCAGATGCTGTTCTACACCAGAATCCACCAAGGGAAGTGCCAAGACAGCTAAGGGGCATCTCTTGTTAAGAAAGCCCACAAGCATGAGAACAGCATGCTAAGCCGCACAGTGACAGCTTCGTCTCTGTAAAGACTTCCCAACCACTTCCTCCGGGGCAGATTCACCCCCAGAGATCAACGCTCGCAGGAGATCATCTGAGGACAACGGATAAGGTCTCAAGACTGGAGTTCCCACAGTAAAGCAATCTAACTGAAACCAACTAGCATTTTGGAGAAGCTAAAGAAGGGCACATGTCCAGAAGCAATCAGAGGCTCTGCTCTGCTGCACACTGGTTCTTGCACACACAGTTCAGCAACGCTGTCACAAATATGCGAGAACACATGAGTGTTTACACTGTCTGAGAGGTTTTAGAGAAGTACCTTCACTTCCCCAATGGTAGAATGCCAGGAAAGAACAATAAACAAATTAGCATTGACTATTTATGCTGAGCCCCCATTCCAGGATGGGGGGGTGGAGATGAGCAGGGGAAAGGTCACTTCTCTTTCAGCCTCCCATCCGATGGCTTAGATTTGGAAACTCAGATCCACAAGGTCATGTGATTGACCTTATGGAAACACAGAATTAGCCACATATTTAAAAGCAAAATTAGTCACAAATTGATAAAAATTATCTCTGGGGCATGGAAGCTGGCTCAGTGGTTAATGGTGCTTGCTTGCAATGCTTGCTAGCCTGGGTTCAATTCCCCAGTGCCCACATAAAGCAAGATGTTCAAAGTGGTACATGGGTCTGGAGTTCTTTTGCAGTGGCAAGAGGCCCTGGCATGACCATACTTTTTCTCTTGCAAATGAGTAAATAAATTTCATGGCTGGTAAGAACTAAGAATTACTTAATTCTCTTTGCCTGCTTTTTCACTTAAAATCAGCATAATTAGCATGCAAATAAATACTTAGACTGGGGCATAGATTGGAAGATCTCAAAAGATTTTAAACTGGCTAGCATTTTATTGGATATAGTTATTTATATATTTGTACATAGTTATTTATTCTTTTCTCAACACACAGTATGAGCACCATCTATTGAAGACAATCCAGCTAGCTTTCCAGAGAGCCACTCTCCTTTCTCTTCCTGATGTTGGCCAGCCATTCTAATCAGGCTACGTGTTCTCTCCACAAGCATGTGTTGAGGACTTCTATGAGAGATATAGGTAGGATACTAGCCTCCACATACAACTGAAAGATGCCTATCAAAGACAACAGATAATCCATATTCAGGGTTTGCATGTGTCATAATTCAATAGATGATGGAAACTCATTTTCAATAAAGCAAAATTCCATACCTAGTAGTATCTCATTCTCTATGATTTTTTCTTTGTTTCTTCATTTCCTTTTTTTTTCCTTTCTCTCTCCCCTTCTTTATTCTTTCCTTCTTTGAGTCAGGGGGTTTTGGTATACACCAGGCAGGTCTGGAAATTACAGTTCTCCTCAGTCTCCCATAGCTGGGAGTAGAGGCAGATGTCAAAATGCCTGGCTCGTGGCTTTATTTTATGTGATTTCTGTTATCTATGGTCAACTACAGCCAAAAACATTAAGTGGAACATTACCAGAAGTAAATATAATTCATGGTTTAAACAACTTTTATCACAGTATGTTGTTATAATTGCTTTATTTTATTTTGATACTGTTGTCAATGTCTTGCTGTGCCCAATTTATAAATTCAAATTTATTACAGGGATTCATCACGTATATATAGTGTTAGTTCTAAGTGAGGATTCGGGCAACCACTGGGGGTCTTTAGGACTTTGCCCCTGTGGACAAAGAAAGAAATACTAAAAAGCAAAACCATTTTGTTCTCTGTAAAAGGAGTTTAGTTGTTATACACTTGAGTATCTAGTTATATCTTTCCTAAGGCTTTGTAACAACTTGACCTTAAGTCCATCATTCTAAGGGATTCGTATCTAGAATATATTGGAATGAATAACTAGAGCTTTATTTATCTATTTGTTGGCATATATATGTAGAGTATGGTGGTGTGTGTGACACATGAACATGTGTGTGTAGATGCACACATGCCATGCATACGTGTGCAAAGGCCAGAAAAGATTTTCAGGTATCTTCCTTTAATCCTCATCTGCATGCTTCCTTGAGACAGAGTCTTTCACTCATCCTGGAGCCACTGCTTTTGGTCAGTGAGCCCCAGAAATTCTTGGATTTCTTCTCCACAAAAAAAATCAACTGGGGTTACAGACATGTGTGTCCATGCCCAACTTTTTACATGGTGCTGGGGATCACACTCAGGCCCTCTCAGGCCCTTGGGCAGGAGCAGCAAGCACTCTTACCTACTGAGTCATCTCCTCAAACTGAATTTGATATTTGTTTTACAAATTATAGTATTGCATTATGAGTTTGATAAGAAACATTATAATTGAAAATTTATTCAGGAATTGATACTATATTATACCTGTTTGTATTTTTTTCTTAAACATACCAAAAGTGCCACCCAAATGTTTACTATGAAAGATTTAAATGGGCAAGCAAATTATCCAGCACATTAAAGGAGAGATGGGGACAAGATAGTATTTTCCAAAAGGTGCCATAAAATTCCAAGGCAAAGGAAAAAATACATGAAATATCACTTCTGGAAAATAATAGTATAGAAGCTAGTAGTTTCCTATATTTTGGAAATTATAATTTACATTTTTAAAAGGCTAACCACAACAGAAAAATAAAACATAAAACTTTGAAAAGCTTAAGGAGAAAACCTCAGTTATCATGCAAAGATAGAAAGATCTTCTTGTAAGAAATGGAGGGATTCAGTCATGAAAAAAATATATGATAGCTATAAAACTTTAAAAAATGGAAAACTGCATTCAATTATATCTAACGGTGTTAAAATAAAACATAATCCAAGTAAAATCATAATGTAGCCTTTTGTTAAATTTTCATTTACTTGCAAGGAGAGAGAGAGAGAATGAACATACTAGGGCCTCCTGCCACTGTATAGGAACTCCAGATGCATGTGCCACTTTGTGCATCTCGCTTTACATGGGTACTAGAAAATTGAACCCAGGCCATCAGGCAGTACTTTAACCACTGAACAATCTCTCCAGCCCCACAATGTAATTTTTATGTTGAGAACATTATTAAAATTTGTTTCCTGGCATTCAAAATGAGGCTATGTGCCTTCTTTGGTAGCTAAGCTATTAAAACAATTACTATACTATCATTTCCTGAGGTCTAAAATGACAAATTAGAATATACAAATTATTGTATTACAAAGATGAATTTTATGTCTTATTTATTTGGGAGGAAATAGTGCTAAGGACTGAACAATGGTCTTAGGCATGCTAGGCAAGAGCTCTACCACTGAGATCTATCCCTTGCCCCTGATTTTGTATTCTGATATTTCATCTGACAAAAATGAAACTACCTTTCTGTTGGGATAAGGTCTTAGACACAACGCATGCTATATAAACTTGATTCATTTAACAGATGTTAAACATTAACAAATTCTAGGCAATGTACAATGTGAGATCCCATGAGAACTACAAAGACAAATAAGATGTGGGCCTTGTCTTTATGTCACTGGCACTTAGTTTAGAATATACATACATAGCAATGCACATGGTAAATAAGATACAAGAGGTTCAAACAAAATGTTGTAAGTGTTGATGATACCATTATGCTATTTCTATCATAAGTTCTAAAGGTCAGACAGAATTCCCTGATAGTTCCATGAGGAAGTTTTCTGTACCTTCTCCTCTAGGCAATGATCCATGAAATCTATTAGTAGCAGCCATCAGTCTGACAATGTAGATATAACAAGGTAACTGCATTTTTCGGAATGGTGATAACAGCTTAATTTCTCTAGAGACTTTCTACTTCTATGTAAATATACTAATGGAAACCAAAAAAAGAAAATACATGATTAACATAGAGGAGCTGTTTGTTTTGTTAAGAAATGCTTCTGACTTGTTAATAACTGGGCAACTTGTTCAAATATACGTAAAAAGAGGACTTCATCACCAACAATTTTATGCTATCACAAATGAGTCATTATTCTCTTTGATTTTAGAAATGGATTACTCTTTGGGGTTTGGTGAAGGTATTGAGGCTGAAGTCAGTACTAACATTTTGTTTTGATCCACACAGTGTTCTTGGCTATTGAAAGGTGAGATTTGATAAGTAAAGAAGAATAAAGCAAAAATCCACAATGAAATGGATATCCACCTAAAGTTTGAATATTCCTTATATATGAAAACTGTTTTGAAAACCGACCAAATTGTTAGCAAGAAAACAATGCTTTGGATAAACATTTAGTAGATAAACACATTTATAATTTCTGGAATATTTCAAAGCTGTCTCAGGACACTATATTTATAGGAAAATAATTTAACAAACACCATCATATGATACCTTAAAACAAAATCTCGATAGCTGGGGAGATGGCTCAGTTAGGAAAGCTCTTATCATGCAAACATAGGGACCCGAGTTTGAATCCCCAGAAAGTGGGCATGGAAGCCCACCAGTAATCTCAGCACTGGGGGGTGGGCAGAGGTGGGGAATTCCTGGGGCAAGATTGCTAGCATGTACTGGGTAATAAATAAGACACCTAACACCAACCTCTGACATCCACATATACACACATGCCTCCAACATGTACCCACACAATGTGAACACACATGAACACAGGCAGGTCCACCATAAACATATACACATGCAATAAAATAATCTAAACTACTAATTTAATCTGTTAGAGCTCTTGCATTAGGCCTTTAAAGAAATCTCAAGAGATTTTCGAATTGTTTAAAGTTAATAGTTATGGGAGTCCATGCATATGGAATGTAAACATTAGATATAAGTATATGTCAAAGGCCTAGACACACACAAGTTAGCACATCCATTCAAATAAAACATGAATAGCAAGTATTCCTTTTGTAGAAGTCATGTAATAGGAGCTTGGTTTTAAGAATCTGTGTTTCTTACTGTCCTAAGGGACAAAAATCCGAAACCCATTATTACATATACAAGAAAACTCATTGCTTCTGAAGGTATTTTCACATAGTTTGGATGGCTTTGAAATATTAGCTCAATGATATTGTCAAAATACTTCAGAGCTTTCAATAATTGCTACTGAATCTCAGTTCTTTCTCTAAGCAAGGAACTGTCACGGCTACTTTCATTGTATGTGTGTAAAAGACTTCAGAGTAGAGCTCCCAGTAGGAAACTGAAAACAGCCCTCTTACACAGAAGCTAATCATGAACTAAAGAAAACCAAGCTGCATTCAGTTATATACGCAGACTTACATGGTTCCATTTACACATGCCATCAGTCTCAAGGCTCCTGGTTTTTAGAATCTAAGTTCAGAGCCAAATTACTTTAAATTCATTCCTTGTAATGTAATGAAGTGAAAAGCAGGCCACTAATATATTGACTTCATTTTAACTTGGCTCATATAGTACCAAATGCTTCATGCTCATGACCTCATTCAGTCTTCAAAGGGACACTGTAAGTTAGAAATTCCTATCCTCAATTTTCGAGTAATCACTTGAAAGGTTATTAAATGCCTCATTTGAAATCACCTTGAGTGGTGAATAGTAAACTACAGCAAATTCAAACCTTGCTTTGTCTAGCTCTATGAACTCTTAACATCAGTACCTTCCTTCTTTCCAAGAGCCATGACTGCTGGTTGCCTAGTGAGAGACAGAGTCTTCTACCAGGACTTTCAAATGATCATTAATATGTGCTGTCTATAAATCATTTTAATTGGTACTTTAAAAACTTCGATAGTTATCCCTATACAAATGGTCCATTGGAAAACAAGAATCCCAATTTAGATGATCTGTCACTTCAACTTAGTACAGCAACAAAAATAAGATGATTGTCATGGTGGTCTAAACATCTGGTTCTAATGAGAAAATTTCTACAAGAAGTACTCAAACGGGAACCAGCCTGGCACCCAAATAATTACCAGTGATGCCCAAAAGCAAGATGGACAGGGAATGAATTTAATAGATGGGCCTAATAATCATCTAAGAGAGAAATTCTCAACTTTTACCTCAGGATTATGGCATTTAGACCCTTGCTCACAAATGAATATTATACAAAGAATAGAACTAAAATGTTACGGATTTATGTATATTCTATTCACTTACAAGGTATTCTAAAAGCTTGTTTTTAATGAAGATATTTATATTTGGATATAATACTACAAGTTTATATTTCAGTTTTTATCTTTATGTTCCAGCATAGTAGCATTGTGGTATAATTGTTATCATCCAATGAAAACCAGCAGTAAGATATAACTGTCCAACAGAGACATTTCCTATTTGACAGAGATGTTAGTAAATTTTGATGTTATTTATTTAATTTGGTTTTTTGAGGTAAAGTCTCAATCTATCCTGGGCTGACCTGGAATTTACTGTGCAGTTTCTGGGTGGCTTTGAACTCGTGTCAATCCTCCTACCTCTGCCTCTTAAGTGCTGGAATTAAATGTGTGCACCAGCACCCAAAAGAGATGTTTGTTTTTTTTTTTAAAAAAAACTGGGTAAATAAACCTCATTCAAGGTTAAGGAGAAGAAAAGGAGGAGGAGACAACAACTTGGAACCATTGACATTTGTATGACAGATGAAGGCAGAGGGAGCAGTGATTTCAATCCAGCAGCATGTGGAAAGCCACGGGTATTTAACAGAAAGAGATCCACACCTGGAGTCTGGAGAAAGAGAAAGCTGTACATGAATAAAGCTAGAGAAACTGCAGGCTATGGTCTTGTTTAGGAAGAATCGCAGGCGAAGCAAGAGAAACACAAAGTAAAGTTACTTACTTCAGTCACCCAAGGGTTACACCTTACTTCCTCATATTATGCAGAAAATAAGATGCCACAGATGGGGAAGCCGGCATAGAAAGCTATGCTGGTGTTGGTCATCCCTGGCCAGGCATGAAGATATGGTCCCGAGTCACCTGGAACACCTGTGGTTTTGATACTGAATGCCTCCCAAAGGTCCAGGTGTTAAGGGCTTGGCATTCAGGATGGTGCCATTGAGCAATATTGTGACTTTAGAAGACATCTTGTGGAAGGTCCTTAGGTCATTAGGACTGTGTCCCTGAAGGGGACTGCAGGACCTTGGCTTCTTCTTGTGTTCCCTGGCCTTGAGGTGGGTGGCTGGCTCTCTGCCAATGCCATCTGGCATCCCCACCAGAGGACCCAAGGTAATGGGCTTGCCAGACCATGGACTAGAACCTCTAAAATATGAGCCAAAACAAACATTTTTTTCCCTTTACAAGTTAATTATCTTAGGTATTTTGTTATAATGACAGCTGACGAATCCGTTATCAAAAATATCACTGAAATATGAGATGAAAACCCGAGCCTGTTCACCACCCCTGTTGTTTGTGGGAATGCTCTTACAATGCAGTTTTCTACTGTGTGAAACACAATGTTCTCTCAGATCTACAAACTTCCCCTTTATGTTGTTGTGATTAGCAAAGTGCTTCACTACCAAAAACTTCTCAGAAAATGAAAGCACAGAGAGACCCACTTGAGGTAAGAGAATCAGTATTATGTTGCTGCATCCTTTGACTCGTCAGGACTGCATATGATTTCCATGGCCACAATTGTAGAGAGTTTTTTAAAAAGCGTAAATAGATGTATCATATTTCAAAGACTACAAGTAATTTTTAATAAGAGATTACCATGTGAGATCTGTTAGAAAAAAAAAACACCCATCATGCTTAATTAAGGAACTTACATTCCACTAAAAAAAAAAGAACTTCAGCCATCTTCAGGAGAGTAAAGACTTTGAAGACTCTGAAAGCAGAAAGAAAACAAAACTACCAAGCCACCAACTGTGGCTTTCCCTCTATTAAGGTCTCTAAAGATTCCTTCAGGTCATTAAAGCATAATGATAAATTCAGATGCCCTGCTCAGATAGATTAAATCATCCAACCTTTCCCATGGTGGAGATTTAGAGATATGTTAATTGCTTCAAATAATAATTTAGAGCACCTAGAAAAAGCACAAAACTTCTTTATCCTTTTTCTTGGTCTCATTTTGTGAGTCCTGGGGAGCATTCAGAGGAAGAGCTACTGACTATGGTGTGTGTGTGTGTGTGTGTGTGTGTGTGTGTGTGTGTGTGTATGTGTGTGTGTGTGTGTGCATGTGCGCGCACATGCATGCATGAACACACATGTGTAGGAGATAGAAATGAGAGAAAGTAGTTTCTTTATCTTGTGATTATCATGAAAGGAAATTTGTTTGTTTTGCTTTAAGATTCAGAACCTCTAAGGTCTTCAGTTAATGGATTGAGCTCATTACTGCAATTTTATTAACCTCTCACAGGACCATGGATTACTAGCAGGATGGCCTAATTTAAAAAAAAAAAAAACTACAAAACCCACACTTGTATAATTTTTATAACTCCAGGTGACTGAGAGCAGCACGCTTATGTTGGGGGAAGCACTGAAACTTCATTTTCATGTGGACCATTCAATTAAAGTTCTGGAACAGACATCATTTGTAGTGTCATACTGAAAACGTCATGGAGTTCATAGTCTTTAGAAACTGAAGAGGGAACGATAACAAGATAATATGTGGTTATTTATTCACTGAGTGCAAAGTCCTGTTAGCTATTTGAGCAGTAAGAAGCAGAAATACAGGAGCTGTTTGCAAGGATCTTATAATTTAATTAGAAAATAAGAACTTGAAAAGTCAAATTAGAGCAGGAAAGTACAATAGTCAAGAGTACAAAGAACAATTTAATGCATCACATGATTAATCAGCAATTAGTGTCTAGACCAGGGGTGATTACACCTGGCCCTGCCACAGAATTATATGGTGAGACTTAAGAAAACAATGCTTGGGCTTTACCTAACACCTCCCGAATTAACTTCTGGGGAGGGTGTGGGAGGGAGGGAGGAGTGTAAATTCCAAGAAGGGAGACAAGACTGCTGGCAATTTGTGTTCTATGAAGCTCCCAGGTGACCCTGATGAAAAGTTAGGCAAAAGTAAATAGATCTGTGTTTGAGAACCACTGCTATGAGTCAAGTTGGCACCACCAGGCAAACATATTTCTACAAAAGTTGCCTGTACACCAAATGGGCATTGGGTTATGTAAGATGTTCAGCAGTAACTTCCCTTTTATTATGTCACCATTGATCCTGAGCACACCGAGATTGAGAACTCCTATCCTAGATTACGAGACAGAGTCCACAGTAGAGTTAAAAGTTTTCAAGGAAAGAGAACTTGTCCTGGGCTTTAAAAGAAATATCCTTCTTTCCAGTCTGAAAAGAAGCAAAGAGCCTGCCAGGGAAGATGAACACATGTATTCACACATGAGTCTGGAAGCAGGACACTTTGAAGAGTTGTCCAGAAAAGAGGCTCACACAGGGCTTGTGGCTTCTCTATTTAGCTTCCACTGTGATTTTATCTGGGAAAAATGTAAATACCAAGTGTAGAATGTTATAAGTCTTAATTCAATTAAACTTCTAGTTTTGTTTACTCAATCTTCACTCAAAAATTAGTGATATTGTTTTGGATCTATGACATACTCATTCTAGCTGTACATATTCATTTTTTTATATTTCTTCTTTAAAAAGTGTTCTGAGTTGTTCATTTAATCCTACTCAACTCTTAATAGAGAAAAAAACAGAACTACAATAAATTATTATTAATACAAAAAAATCCTTTCCAAAGAATGCCAAAAACAAGGCTGGAGAGATGGCTCAGGAATTAAAGGTGCTTGTTTACAAAGCCTGATGCCCAATTCCCCAGTGCCTACATAAAGCCAGATGCACAAACTGGTGCATGCATTTGGAGTTTGTTTGCAGTGGCAAGAGGCCCTGATACACCTATTCTCATTCTCTCTCTCTCTCTCTCTCTCTCTCTCTCTCTCTGCTTGCAAATAAATAAATAAGTATATTTAAGAATGCCGAAAAGAAGAAGACTGAATTCCCTAGATGATTATCATTGTCAACAGATTTCAAGTTTGGGCCAATGCACCTTGAACTCATTTCCTGCGTTACCTGAGTGAGTGATTCCTGGTAAGATCAGGTTGGCGCTCCTGTAGAATTTCAAAGATGTTGGGTTGACGCAGAAATGCAACAATCTTATCATTATAAGCTGAAAACAAAATCAAAAGAGATAATTTAAAACATCCATTTTTACTCTTATGCATATAAATTCATACATAAACCTACCTGTTTTTCTAGTTAATATTCTTTGTGTTCAAATCCATAGTCTGGAGATGCCCTGCTACCATCAGCATGGAGGTTGACACCCCAATTTGTATCTAGCTTGCTACATGATTATCTGGCTGATGTCTGGTACATGGAGCTTGCTATACTTATTCAAGTCAATTTTTAAGCTATATTCATTATCAAGTGACAAAATTAACTCACCAATAAGATTTACATATTAATCACTTAAAATTTACCAAAATCAACCTGAAAGCCAGGTATGGTGGTATAACCACACCTGTAATCCATACACTATGGAGGCTGATGCAGGAGGATTGCAAGTTTGAGGCCAATGTAGACTGTATAGTAAGACCTTGTATCAAAAGCAAGCAAACAAATAATAATAACAATAAATACCAGCTTCATATATATATATATATATATATATATATATATATATATATATATATATATATATATATATATAAACAATTTCAACATTTTCTGGTTAAATATTAGCCAGAAAAGTAAAGAGATGAACTCTGAGTCCCAAAGTACAATAAATGTCAGTAAGAGCTACAACCACAGAAGATGAACCACTGTTAAATGCCACATGGAAATAATGCCACTATGCCTCAAATAGCTCTTTACGAAGCCCACTATATGAAATATATCACACCATCATCAACTATATACAAATATGGTTTTATGTATATGTATTTATACTTAAAAGGACCTATGACCTACTTAAGACTGCCTAAATAAATTTTAAAAGGGTTAATCAAAGTTTATTAAGGCTTCTGTTAATATCCCCTTTTCAAAAAAATTGAATCTATATTCTTAAGATGACTTAGCTTATAACTTTAGTTATAGTACTGATAATAAGAAATAGGTATTGATATTTAGATTCACAAAATTAAGGTGTGACTGTTGAATTCACAAACATCAGAGTTCCCAGTAATTTTATAAATATCTACCATCAGAACTTTACACTGCCTTTCCTGATGATCTGTGAGTAGTTTAGTTAAATGTGAATAAAACTTCTTAAATGATATCTGGTAAAATGGAATCCTGGGGTTAATTCAAAGGATCCTTATATATAAATTTCATGATATATGAACTGAAGACACTTTGGTAACTGAACTGGTTTTAATATTCCATTCAAGATAATCTTTTAAGCAATAATTTAACTACATTCTAACATTCTGCATGTAGTATTTAGTAATATCTTAATAGTTAAATACAGACAGACCTCAACCTCAGATTTCTTATCTGCTGGTTCTTCAGGTCATGGGCACTACATTGCACTTCATGACAAAGCCTGTTTTTGCTGTTTTGTTTTTAAGTAAACATTTTAAAGACAATCAAACCAAAAACTGCTCTAGTTTAAGACAGAAGGGAGCCAATCTGGCCCCTCATCACCCTGCTCATTCTACCTGCCTTAGGGGCTCCAAAACCATGAATCTACTTCAGCCTTATTTTAATAACAGTTCAAGGTCTTTTTAGGTCTGCAAGCCCACACTCACTTATGTGCAGTATAGTCTTCTGGAGGCTCCTGCTGTCTGCTGTTAGCTATGCAACCTCTTAAGGGCGTGCTAAGTTTGCTTGATCAGTGTGTGAGGCAGTATAAGCCCACACACCAGCTAAAGTCTATATGAAGCCTCAACTACATCCTAATTTCATGCTTGTCCAAATGCTTGATGTATACAGATTGCATACTATATTATTTCGTTAATAACTTTTCCTTAACTTCCACAATCTTAATACTTGCAGAGCAGTCCTAGAGGATTTTACAAGATAGAAGCTCTTTGAGATTCAAGTCTCTAGGATTTTGTTATGAACTTCCTAAGAATAATGTAGTGATTTTTTACAACAGGGTGAAACACCACAAGCTGAGACGAGGGGCACGTGAACACAGTATTCATTCTGGACAATGACGTGAACATACAGATAAAAGTTTCCTGGAAGAGATGACATACCTACTGGAACCATGTCCTGATACTGTGGCCTACTGACTGTATTGAATGTGCTGGACGGCCTGGGAAGAACTGGGGGTCCCGCATGCCTAGAATCTTCTCCGACCTGCGAACATAAGCATCAGTTATTTCTGCAGCAGGAGCCAGAGGCTTGTATACTGATGTCCCAAACCAAGCTGATCAAAACAATAAACATGGCAAAGGACCAAGTGATGAGTGGGCACAGGTGTCGGCTGTTGAGCTGATGCAGGGCGCTGGGTCTTTGAAAGTTCTGGACGGGCTCGGGCGGGTGCTGAGACTGGATCCAGGTCCTGGAGAGAAGCTGGGGCAGTGACCATAAGTGGCACAGAAGTGGTTCAGTGTGCGTGTAATTATTGAGGCTACGACAGCAGAACAGCAGACTTGTTGATCAGGACTAACTTCTGCATCAACAGTGCGCCAACCCGCAACAATACAATCAAAGGGAAGAAAGAGCTGGTGATACAACACGTACTGGGGCTGTGCCAGGATATCCCTTCTTTCATGTAGCCAGGCACAAGAGGGAATTCCCTGCCTCAGCAGAGGAGGGGCTTGAACGGTAGCAATCTTCCTGTGGGGCTGGGACTTAGTGCATTATCTCCTCAGAAGCAATTTTACATGCCTATTAGAGCACCTGGCACAACAGCTCTTTCTGGTTTGAGCTTCCCACACCAGGGAGCTAACGTAGCAGGTGTGGAGGTGCAAAATAGGGTTGTCCTAACCTGAATTATTTATCATGCCTACTAAAGATGCAGAAACTCCTACATGTATCAAAATAATCAAAAACACCCATTAGTATTCTTACCAGAAAACCCTTAATATTGCTTAGTTTCTGCCACAGCATTTTCCCCAGATGACAAGTTAGCATTGTCATGTAAGGGAATGAGAGCAAGAAGCAATACTGGATTCATAAATTTGTACTTTTCTGTTTTTAATTCCTATTTTCATTATTAATTTGTGTGTATGTGTGTGCACATTCATGTCTCTGCCTCCCATGTTGTCAGAAGTGTCCTGGAATTACAGAAGTTTGTCACAGCCTCTGGCTCTTTATGTGGATGATGAGATCAAACTTGGGGACTCCAGCTCGAGCAGCTAACGCTTTCTCCGCTGAGCTTGAGTTCATAAATCGGTACTTTTCAAAGGAGCTTCCATTTCTGCAGAAACTTTCAGAATCAGTTTTTCATAATGTACCAGTTAGATGTTTGCTGAGGGGGGGGGGATTCCCAAAGGCCCATGCTGGAATAGCCTCTTCACACACCATTGCTGGCTTATTTATCCTTAAGGAATGCCCTCACTTGGTTTTCAGAGCCTAGTTCAAACAGCCCTTCCTCCATGAAGTCTTCCTTTCCCTTCAAGCTGAAGTTAAATGCAAGCCTCACTGAGCTCCCATGGTACGTAAGGGCACATTTCAAAAGCCATTGCTATTACTAACAGTTGATATTATTTGCCAATTATACATCAGCAAAGCTAGAAAGAAAAATGAAAAATATACACTATTATCTAAGAGTTATTAGAATCAAGTTTTCTTTTGAAACTACTAAGAAAGTTTCTAAGGGATTTTTCATACATATTTTTATTCAATTATGGTTTTAAATGTTCTCTTTATATTAAGAACACAGGAAGCAAGTGTTTTTTGCATTCCTCATGATGCCAACCACACTTCTGCATCATAGCAGGGGTTAATTTGGTGGGTGACAGAGATACCAGGATTTCTGCTGATTGCAGAATTTGCCCAATGAGTATAATAGGATGGTGACTGGAAAGCCTCATTATCTAACTACAAGTCCCCCCTCCCCATCTCTCAAGTGGCTTTGAGGAAGAGAGTTAGTCACTTTCAGGAGATTCAATCATTATCTACATACTGCTTGTCAGGCCTTATCATTTCAGTCCACAAGTGCACATGGTTTCCCTCCTGTCACTATCTGCCATGCGCCATCATTTCCCAAAAAGGTCAAAGATCTCTGAGACCTCACTTCTTAAAACCAGACATAGGACAGTGGGAAATTCCTTGGAAAACCATGGGTACACACATTCAACAGCTGTGCCATGAAGAACATTCTTGCAAAGGTTTTTTTTTTTTTTGTGTGTGTGTGTGTGTGTTTTGAGGTAGGGTCCCACTCTAGTCCAGGCTGACCTGGAATTCACTATGTAGTCTCAGGGTGGCCTTGAACTCATGGTGATCCTCCTACCTCTGCCTCCCGAGTGCTGTGGCTGAATGCTAAATCTTCGTATGGTTCAACCTGGTTTCACTGCTCAGTGAAATAGAGAAATTTTCATTCAGTTGCTTAGCTGCCCTTGAGGGCCCTCCTCCACAGCTACCTGCTGCTAGACATGAAAATAATTCAAGTTCTGAGGCAGAAGTGTTGAAAGAAACTGTAAGTATAGCTATTAATCTCATGCATGTTTCCCCAGAAAAACAGTCCTGACTAGACAGAAGAGCAGCTTCATCTTGTGAAGTGAAGATAAGGTAAGTGGGGAGAGTGCACTGGTCACATGATACAGCTGCATATTGTACACAAGGTTCAAGGGTAAGAAGTCTGTTCTGCTGGTGACAGGAATGCTCCCCGTGTCCTCCACTGATGAGTTATAGGACGGCGAGGTAAACATTTATTGGCTACTCATAAAACATAAATATTTGTGTGCATACCTCATCCTGACTTAGATTTATATATCATGTTTTTACATGAGCCTGTCATGTATAGTCTATAAACAGCAAACATATGACGCATTAAAACTTATGTAAATCACGAGGGAAATTCTAAGGGTGGAATTTTGATGAATGGAATCCAGTTATTTATTGCCTTGATAATGTTTGTTTTTGTAAGAAAGGCTACAAAAATATTAGACCTACCATATTGGAAATCTGATATACACTTAGAAATGGCATGCAGGAAAAGAATCTGAATTCTTAGAACCCATGATAGACATTCAAAGTATCAACTCATACTAAGGAGGAAAAAAATCAACCTAAAAAATTCCTCTTATTTCTTTAAGTTCAAGGAAAAAGTGAAAAACAGAAAGGGACTTTTTTGCTTTGGGTTAGGATATTGGAGGGCCCTCATGTGGTCACCATAGGCCACTGCAAACTGGCAAAGAAGAACACAGTGAGTTCCTACTCATTCTAGTTCCTGCCCATTTTCTCTGGGTACTTAGCACACAAATCAATTCTAATTTTGGATACATCCTAATTTTAGAGAATTCCAGTGAGGATTCCACAACCCCATAGTCTGAGCTGAATATTTTAATGTCATCCATTAAGCCTCATTTAGGAAATTCTTCTCTTCCAGTTAAAATTTTAGTCCACTAAAAATTATATTCAAGCCCTTGAACAGGCAAAAAGGCTTATTACTGTCCTCTGTGAAAATTTCACTACATTACCAATTACTTTTGAGATAAGTTTAAAAAAACTTTCTTCTTTATAAAATCTTTCCTCTACAAATTAGGATGAATGTACTTCCAAGAGAAGCCCTATCAACATTCTAAAACTTTATTAGCCTCTAAATAATATTCGAAAAAATTAATCAAACTAGTAAAACAAAACCATACAACAAAAAATCCATCTAATTCCACAAGCCACCAACTGGTCGACCTCTAAAAGCCATGACTCACCTCACCCGCACTGTGGCTTCTCTGTCTCGTCAGGTGCTGCCGGTGAACCAGAGCGCTGGTGGGCCGACTGCTCTGCAGTGGGAGCCGAGGATCGATGAAAGTTGTGGTTCGGGAGTTGTGGTCGACAAAAAATGCCTAGGATACAATCCACTGCATCAATAGTCAGCACAACACACACGCATGTCTCAGCAGACCTAGAACATCACACGTTCAAGAAAAGATCCACTTTTGAGTAACATTCCATTTTCTCATCATTTTCAAGCTATGGGGGAATTTTTTTTCTTATCCCTCAAAACAGAAACAAACAGAGAAAGTCACACTTAGTTTGGATCCAGAATGAAGGGACCAGGGAGGAACGGGACACCTAGTTTTAGACAATACTCCAAGAGCTAGTCATCAAAGATATGATCTGAGAAGAACGCCTTAAGACTGGACTTTGGGAGCTGGGTGTTGTGGCACACACCTATAATCCCAGCACCTGAAGGTGGGGGCTGAAGCCAGACTGGGCTACAGAAGGAGACCCTGTCTAAAAACGTACAATCAGCAAAAGCAGCAACAAAAAACGTGGACACGTGAGCTTCTGTAAGTGATGCTTTGGGGGCAATTACCACAGCTGCTTATTATAAAATTTTTATCAACTGTGACTTCAACATTGTGGACTTCTCTTCCTTGTTTCCTTTTCCCAAACAGCTAGTCACCAAGATCTTCCCATTTCCCCCCGTTGAATCCTCTATTTGTCCCCTTCTAGCCTAAACAGTACTCCATAATTTCAGAGCCTTCATTTACACATGTAAATACCAGTATTTCTCATTTGTTCCCTATCATTATAGCTTTTATTCATCAAACTGTTACTTTTTTGGTAAGAATATTCCTCCTAAACACTCAAGTACCTCACTGCTTCAACCCAAAGTCTCTAATGGCTAACCACTGTCTATAGAAAGAGAATCCCAACACTTCAGTTTTTCAAGACTCTTAAAAAATCTCTTCCAAGGTGCCTTTACAGTTCCGTCATCAGCACATACCCAAGCTCTCATCACATACCAACCATGACTTCGAGCAGGTAGCTCATGTTCTGAAGAGTAACAGATTTCTTATTTAAAAGTTCTTCTTCATTCATAATAATTTCTTCCCCATAGCCTGGCAGAAGGGTGGAAACCATGTCTGAGTGTTTACTTCATGAGATGACATGGAGTTATTAGTGCGCTTATACTCTGTGCATGAGTTTTACAAGGAGGCTCAAAAAATGTAGAAAGGCAATTCCCTTCATCTATATACAAAACTCTATATAAGAGCTATTTGTTTCATTATCATTGGACCAAAAGTTACGTCTTTGAAGTAAAATTTATTCACAGCAATAATAAAAGCCACCATTTCAAGTCCAATTAGAAATTATAAGTTTTCCATGATCAGATAAAGTTAATTAAGCTATTAAAGATAAAAGGAACTTCTAAGATGTCTAAGAGAATCATTCACTCGGTCCCTACATATAAGTCAAGTCACTGCTCACAATGATGTATGAAAAGTAAGCTGAGCTCAGTTATCAAAGTACCTGGGAGATGAGGGATAAAAATATAAAAATATCTAGGCAAACCCAGTAGCAGGTGGTACATTGATGGCTATAAAAAATCACCTTCCCATGTACATAATCAGGAAATGGGAGCTCTCAGAAAATTTTCACTTATTTTTAAAGTCAAGGTTTCACTATATAGCTAAGAATGGACTCCAACTTCCAGGCCTCCTGCTTTAGTCATCTAAGGGCTGAGGTTCAAGCCATGTGCCACCATGCCCAGCTCTAGATTCAACTTCTTTACAAAGAAATAACTTTAAGATCAAGTAAAGCATTATCAGAACACAATTCAAAAAAAAATGGACAGAATAAGAATTTTTTCCTAGTCCCTTCTCTTAATATCAGATTTCCAACTACAAAGACTGATTGAACAGACATGTTTTCTCTTTCCTCTTCCCTATCCTATCAGATAAAACATTTTTTCTCAACCCTGTATAAAGTACACCAGTGGTAAACCTTATACAGACTTGTATTGACAGGCTCTGCCCCCCAAAGTACATGTCAGTCTTATTTGGTTTGGGATTCTAATGCACCTGCTCATTATTTCTGACATTATTCAAATATTATCCAGTAGCAGTTCACTTACTTTTACAAATGAGTTTTTTAACTTCTAATCTTAAAAAATATATTGTAATCAATTCTATTTTATATAAAGTCAGTATTTATTACAAATACAATGTAAAGCATGTTATTTAAGAGAAATGTACAAAAAAGTGCTAAAACAGTATTACCTAGTTACTCTCTGTAACTTCTTAGGAATGTTTCAAAGAGATGGCTGACTATGAGAGGTGATGCACTTGTAATTATAAGGACACATGGGTGTCTACATCTAGGTCAGTTGTGATTTGCATATAGTGTCACAACCTAATTTGATGTTAGCAGGCTTGTCTAAAATCCATTCTCTATAGAAGTACACTGTAAATACCTCGAGGGAAGGAACTATTTCTTACTCACCCTGTTAAATTCAATAACTTTTAGGGCCGACCTGGATTGAGGAAGGTACCCAGTAAGTAACTCGGTAACAAACTGTCATACTCTCCAACACAGATTCCTGACAGACCACAATTAATTACTCAAATATTAAAATTTGGGAAAAGTACCAAAATAAACATATGGAGAAAGAACAGAAAGGTATGTATGAATGTTAAGTATAACATATGAGAAACTAAAGACATAAATAGAATAGGAAGTTTAAAAGTCCCACTAAACATATGAATAAACTACCAGCTTCACACATGCAAAGGGGGAGACAAAGTCATGATTAAATGTTTAAAATCTGGAAAAAGATAATTCTAGCTCTGAGCTCTAGCCCTTCCCCTTACTGGTAATGTGATCTTAGGCAACTATTTACAATTTTTAAGGCTCAGTGTCTTTTCTATTAAATGGGACTATCACACCTATATGGCAAAAAGGCTGAATGAGAAGGTTCAGATACATTTTGAATTTTTTAAAGTTTTGAAATTTTTCTGTGTATATGTATTTTTTTTTTTTGTGTGTGTGTGTGTGGTGTGTATGGGCATAGACATAGACATGTGTGGCCACAGCACATATGTAGAGGTCAGAGGGCAACCTTGAGGTGTTTCTCTTCTCCGTCAACCCTCTTATGAGAAGGGTCTCTCTAGCCTGCCTCTGCAGATAGCAAACTGCAGGATTCTCCTGGCTCCGCCTCCTACTGTTATAGGCACATTGGGATGTAGACATGTTTTCCACTTTGCATCTGGCTTTACAGGAGTGTTGGGAAGGACTCTATTCATGTTGGCAGGTTTGCAGGCAAGCACCCTTAAGTGCTGAGCTTTCTCCCCAGCCCCTATATACATTTTTAAACACAATTCCTGTGACAACCTAATGTCAGTTACTGCTATGATCACTAATACTAGCTTTCAATTCTAAGTCATTTTCCTAAAGATAACAATGTTTCTTGCTACAGTCCACGAGGGAAGGGGGAAGAAATCAGAAAAAAAAATTATGTCTCTCAGGCTTCTTTGTGGCTGAGGGTCCAAGATTAAGTTCTGGGAAACCTCCTTACTAGAGGAGAGGTAGGACCCTTTTGACCATCTGTCCTGCTCCCTAAGACAAGAATGAAACACCTGGGGTTCCAGCAGGCATGCTGACACATGAAAGTGGCTACGAAAATGATGGAAGGAGCCAGGGGGTTCTTGCAGCCTGAGAGTCACTTGACAAGCCCTGTGTCTGAACAGATGGGAGCAAATATAGTCTCCCAGGTTCATCTCTTCTAGGCTTTCGATCACAGTGTAGACAAATGAATCCTCAGTGATAACACTACAATCTCCATTTAAAGCTGGGCCCCCATTTGAACTGGCGGTTTTGTTATTTGATAAATGGTAACATGTGATTATTATTCACTATTAATACAGTTGGGTCACAATTGCAGACTTCTGGGAGGCTTACAGTTGAGAACTTCACAAAGCAGGGATCTGAGCTTTTGTCGACCTCCAAATATAATGAGCAATAATATGTCTTCTCCTCTCTTCTTTTGGTATCTCTTCTCTTTTTCTTTCTTTTAAAAAAATCTTATTTATTTGAGAGAGTATGAGTAAGAGAGAGAAAGACACACACACACACACACACACACAGAGAGAGAGAGAGAGAGAGAGAGAGAGAGAGAGAGAGAGAGAGAGAGAGAATGGGCACACCAGGGCCACTAGCTACTGCAAACAAACTCCAGATGCATGTGCCACCCTGTGCATCTGGATTTAAATGGGTACTGGGGAATTGAAAATTGAACTCAGGTCCTTCTGCTTTACAGGCAAGCACCTGAACTGCTGAGCCATCTCTCCAGTCCTTTTCTCTTTTTCTTATATGCTGTTTTCTGCCTATGAACTTTTCCTCATTATGTTCTTCCTGCTCCCCTCACTCCTCACCTAAACTTGGTTTTAGAAAAGCACTTAAGGATGTCTTGAATTATGCTGTAACTCACAACAGATTGCTATGGACCCCACAGGGGAATACACACTCTGCCCAGTTCTCACCACTAATGTGTTGGAGGCACGGCCATAGGAGGGGTTAGGTGCTAAGTGTATCCCAGAAGAGGCTCTACTGCAGAGTCAGATGGAAAGTCCATGCTGTTTACATTACATTAGTCTCAAGTACTTGGGGTCAGGCAGGCTTGGGTCTTCATAAACTCCATCAATACCACAGAGCTTGGGCACAAATGAAAACTAGCACCAGGAGCACCGCCTCTGCACTCTGGCTCTGCTTGGGGACCTCGGTATGGCCAGGGACGGGTTTCTTTAATAATCTGCTTTCACATGTAATAAGGTCAATATCAAGATGAGAAAAACATGTTCTTTGTTGAAAGTGAAGCAAATCTGGCTTCTATCTCTAGCACCGCAAGACATGAGTGTGTAAAAGATTGAGGCATGAAAAAATCTGTGCAAATTGTAGCTTGCCATTTCTATTGGTGACACACACATCAATCATGTCATGAAAGTGGATCACTTTCCACAGGGAATGCTAACTAGTTCAAGCTAGCAATGAAGTTGACCTAGCACTTTAAAAAAATTGGGTCTCCTTAGTCACATTTTTGGAATAGCCTGCAATTATTTATAAAATTATCTAACACACAATTGTCTGGGTAGAGTATGTTGGTAAGGCACACTTCATTAAAAAACCAATTATCTTTAAAAATAAGACCTTTTTCATATTGGCTACCAGCAAAGTATATTTTAAACACCATTCCCTACTGTTACGTCTCATTAAGGAAATTCATTCAGGCATTGCAGTGCTGGGTGAACAAGGACTAACAACTCAAAAACTGAAAGGAATGCAAATACACAACCTCAAATCTCATTTCTAAAACGTCTACCCTTTCACAGCTTCGGGCACAGTCAGCACCAAGAAATATGGGCCCATTGGAGCCAAATGGTATTTCAGTGAGGCCAAACAAAATATGCTTCTTTCTTTACACATTCTTCTCTTTCTCTCTCCCTCTTTTTAAAAAACTATTATTTTAAGCAAAGAAAAAAACCATCAGTATTTACAAAGAAATACCAAATTTAGGCTCAACAAATCTAAGTTAAGGGAGTTTGAAATTGTTTTCATTTAATATGTTGCCAAGCCAGGAATACATATTAGAGAGCCACATAAACAAAGTAAAATAAAAAGTACTTAAAATTGTGCTACAAAAAGACAGAGGTCATATCTCCTTTTTCTCTTATTTACCAGCACATTGTTGTGCAAGACTGAAAATGAAGTTATCCAAATCAGGATGTTTTAGGTGAAGAAATAGAGCATTTCTACAGAATTTGAAAATTATTATACATACAACACAACACACACACACACACACATTTCAATTGCAAGTGATGAGGATAACTACTAAAAAGAAAGGCCATTTCCACACTTGGGCAGCCCTCCGGACTCCAGGAGCCCAACATTTTATACAGAAGTACATCTACATAAACAAAGCCTGTTCTATTCTCTCATTCAAAACTGTATACAGCCCCACAAAGATACTTTTCTACTGCCCCTTGCATTCTATGTGTATTGATTTGTGTCTTTAATGACATAAATTAATTTGTATTAATTGTACAAAACAACTGGTTGAAGTATGACTTTTATAGCTAAACATAATGTACCCAATCATATTCAGCCTCCCTGTCACTTTTGAAAGTACTCTCTTTTTACCCCTTAAAAATACAAAAGAAGGGACTGGAGAGATTTCTCAGTGGTTAAGGAACTTGCATACAAAGCCTAACAACCTGGGTTCAATTCCAAGTACCCATGTAAAGCCAGGTACACAAGGTGACACATGTGCCTGGAGCTTGTTTGAAGTGGCTGGTGGGCCTGGTGGGCCAATTCTCTCTCTCTCTCTCTCTCTCTCTCTCTCTCTCTCTCTCTCTCTCTCTCTCTCTCTCTCTCTCTCTCTCTCCTGTTCTCTGTCTCTATCTGCTTGGAAATAAATAAAAATATCTTTGAAAGATACAAAAGGAATCCTCAAAAACAATCTAATTTCATCACCATCTGGATTTCTTCATAGCCTGAATGAATTAAACCAGATCCCTCCACAAAGAGATATCTGTTGTTTCAAAGCAATTAAAGAGATGCTCATGGAAGTAATAAATATAGTCAAATAAACAAACAAAAACAAAAAACTCATACTTTTAAAATGGAACAGTTATCTTCATACAGGATTTTTGGAATTCACTTGAGACCTCCAAATATTAACTTCTATTTTATTACTAAGTCACACTTGACACAGTAAACAATAACCATCGTCTCATGTGAGCTGGAAACCAGGGCCCATGCATGGAGAGCTGCTGAAGCAACCAAGGCCATCTGTGTTTCATAAAAACAAGACTCCTCAAGAAGGCTCAGCCGGTGGTGACTTCCACCATATAAATATTTATTCTGTTCATCAAAACCGTAACTGCAACTTGCTGTGGTCATCCAAGTTGGGTATTTGGGATGTGAGTGGTGATCTGGCTGTGACATCTGTCACACCCCATTGATGGCCAGGGTTGACTCTGCTGATCCCCTTCCTCCCCCACCTCTCCATGTGTCCTCCCAAAGATGCACTTTTGTCAAAAAGGACAACCCTTCCCAAACAGAGAAGGAGGGGTTTCCATCAAGTGTACATAAGAATCTGTGTTCCCCTGCTCTCAAAGTAGTGTTCAGAGCATTTCAACACTAAAGTTCCCAATGTCACAGTGAAGGTCACCCTTCCCCCATAGTTACAAAGCTTAGAGAAACCACAGTCAGTTGAGTGGGGAGATGGCATAACATTACTTTAAAAATATTTTATTTTATTATTTATTTATTTGAGAGAGAGAAATAGGAAGATAGAAAGGAGAAAGAGAGAGAGAGAGAGAGAGAGAGAGAGAGAGAGAGAGAGAGAGAGAGAGAGAATATACATCCCAGGACCTCTTGCCCTTGCAAATAAACTCCAGACACAAGCACCACCATGTGCTTTAGGTAGATACTGGGGAATCAAACCCAGGTCCTTATGCTTTGCAGGCAAGCTCCTTAATTGTTGAGCCATTCCTCCAGCCCACCATATGATTTTTGTAGAGAAAAAAAATTCAAGAAACTATGGGAAAGACTTTTTACTTTAAATTAAAATGTGGGGCTGTAGAGATGGTTCAGCAAAAGCCCGAGTAAGGGGGCCTGAGACCACCTGACTTTCAATCTCCAGAGCCCACTTAAACAGCTGTGTATGGCTTTGTGAATCTGTAGCCCCAGTTCCACAAAGGAGAGCAAAGATCAGGAATCACTTAGACTCAGAGGAAACAGCAAGCTCTGAGATCAAAGACTGGTTCCAACAAGAACAGGAGGAAGAGTGATGGAGCAGAACACCTGACACTCAACTGAGACCACTGCAGGCCAGTGCCCCTCCCCAAACACTGCAGTCCTGCACCCCTCCCCAACCACTGCAGGCCAGTGCCCCTCCCCATCCAGTGCAGGGCAGAGGCCCTCCCCAACCACTGTGGGCCAGCGCCCCTCCCCATCCATTGAGGGCCATCACCCCTCCCCATCCACTGTGGGCCAGCGCCCCTCCCCAACCAATGCGGGCCAGCACCTGGGGACTGCAAGGGCCCATACACACCACACACATATGCTACATTACACGCAGAATTTTACACTTTAATTTTTAAGCAGTGATGGATAGAACATATAACTTAAAATTTGATGTTTCTCACTATCTTAATTTAGGCCAAAGTGGAATGATATGGGAAAAACATTTGATGTAAGTACTGTCCAAGAGAAAAAAAGAGTCAGAGAAAAAGAAATCTAGTCTATATTTAACTGCTGAAGGCAAAGTAGAAAAAAAATCACTTATCTAAGAATTAAATTAATCCAATTATATAAACAAGAAATAAAGTCCACAGCACTTTCTTCGTTTTTCCCGTCATTCTGTGGCATCCTCTCTGGCTCAGCCCTGTGCCCTGCTCTTCCACTGATTTTACTGCATCAATATAAGTCTCTTGAAATTTGCCCTTCTTTCTGGAAAGCAGACAGGCCGCCTGGTACTTCCCTGTCTCTGTGTCTTTACTTGGGTATTTTCCCTCCTCCTCCTTAGTTTCCCTCCCCTATAGGCTCTGCAAACCAGTGTTAACCCTTTCAGGCATCCTGTGCCAGGAGCAGTCATTCCACACTGGCTTCCTGCAGAGCCTGCAGCAGTTCTGTGACACATCCTCTCGACCCAAAGATGAGGCATCCCGGATTTGCTTTCCTTACACACAGGAATTGTTGAAGCCTATGCAAATGTACAGACCTGATTTCACTTCCAGTTCTACATTACTTGTATTTCAAGAATTTTTAAGAATAATTTTCGGTGAGTGTGTATGTGTGTGAGTGTGGCATGGTGCGTGTGTGAAGGTCAGGGGTCAACATTGGGGAGCCTTCTAACTCATTGGAGGCAGAGCTTCTCATACCAGTTGTTGCCTGCTGTGTTTACTGGGCTGGTCTGGGAACCTCAAGCAAATTCTCCTGGGATTACAGAAGCCCACCACAGTTTCCAGCTTTTATGTGGGAATCACAAGATTGGAATTTAGGTACTCAGAGTTGACCAGCTATCTCCCCAACCCCATTTATCAAGGATATTTTTAAGTTAATTTAATAATTTTAATAAGCATGGCTGATGGGGAATATGCAGTCACTGAAGTAAGAAGACCACTGGTTCAGCAAGGGGACAGGTTCACCAGAGACACAACAACAACAGCCACCCTAGTGAGCAACAGGGCCTACTCTGGGTTGTTCTGCAGGTTCCAGGCTGAAGCAGACACCCCCAGGCAAACTGTCCTGCAGTCGTCAAGAACAGCACATACAAGAAAGAACAAAACCAAACTAAATAACCCCACTACAAAAAAGTCCATGGATCACCATGGTTATGGGAGACTAGCAGCTCCCTACTATGAACAGTGGGACATACATGTGAAGCTTACCAGATTATTCTCATGCATTTACCATGAGAATAAGGATGCAACCATTTCATTTTCATGAAATCCCCAAACTGTGAACCTGTTTTAGTTACCATCCTATTAGGTCCCTGTTCTGCCTATTCAGATGGACATTTTGGAAAGCAGGTTACCAGTATCCAGGTGAGCAGCACACATCTGGGCTTAGCATGCCGTATGTTCCACCTTACTTTATAGACGTTTTTACATTCCATGACTTTGCTGTCCCAATTTAAATGATGAATTTCTAAAGGCTTATGAACATGTGGATTAGAGTTTATCTTCTAAAACTTAAGTGACAATTTAATCACCGAATCAGTGCTGAGCCTGGTCATCCTAGTCAACATTCTTTCTTTTCTTTTGTAATCCCACCACTATGGAATGTGACGGCCATCACAGCACAGGTACTCATCCTCACATTGAAGAAAACTGGCTTGTGGAGGAGGGGGTCCTATCAGGAATGGATCCAGGAATCCTGAGCCACTTCAGCACCATTTTCTCGAATCCATCAAATTAATCATGGCAAAACCAAAGCACACACACAGAGAAAAATGTTTTAAAGTTTTTACCATTACAGTTTTCCTTATTAAATAATATTTTTCTAGGTATGCTATCCCCATTAGTACTCACTAATGATTAAATTCAGCCAAGAATCAAAGGCGTCCTAAGTCACATCTTAATACTATTTATCATGTTTCTTACATAAATAATAAAGCACTTTTATCAGCACAGTTCCTCAGATCTCAAATTACCCTTGATTGTCACATTCCTGATAATGTGAAAAAGTTTAAAAGTCACTTCAATAAAAAGCAAGTAGAAAGTCTCTTTTTACACTTTCTCCCTTTGTTGTATGTTTAATTTCAAAGTGAGATATGCACCTGTGTATGGTGGCACATATCTGAAACTTGGAAGGCTAAGGCAGGAAGATTGCAAGGTCAAGGCTTACATGTGCTATAAAGTGAGCTCAAGTTCAGCCAGTGCAATTTAGCAAGATCCTATCTCAAAAAAAGGAAAAGAAAAGAAAGAGGAAGGAAGGAAGGAAGGAAGGAAGGAAGGAAGGAAGGCAAGAAGGAAGGAGGGAGGGAGGGAAGAGGGGGATATAGCTTTGTCACGGAGCACTTATTGAAGAAACAAGGAGGGAGAGAGGGAAGAAGGGAGGAAGGGAGAGAGAGAGAAAGAGAGAGAGAGAGAGAGATCAAAATGTGTGCCCTGTGCATTAGGGGAAAACCTGTGTCTTCAATTCAATAGATTCAGATGTTGATTGCACAGTTTCAAATTTTAAACAAACTAAACTTGGCTTAATTGAGTTTCAAAGTTATGAAATTTAAATTAAGGAAATAAGAGAACCAAAGCAAATTACTACTGAAAGGAATACTGCTATAAGATTTTAAACAGGATACCTCTCTAAATAAAATTCAAGCAGAATGCAAAGCATCACTTGCTTGTCTGTGTGCACTTGGGGACCCTGCGAGGTGCTGGGAAGTAGTGTCTTTGGGAGGTGATTAGGAATGCATCTATGCTCTTTCTTCTTTTTTCTTTATTGATTTTTGAGTTTTATTTTTGGTGCTGGGAATTAAATCCAGGGCTCATGAATGCTAAGCATGTGCTTTACCGGTGAACTATACTCCCCACTTGATCTGTGCTGTTTTAAGGGTGTCCACCATTTATGATCCATTTGTGAATCCTAACAGACCAGCTGATACTGGATTCTTAACATCCCATCCTCCAGAAATAAGAGAAATGAACCTGTGCTATCTGCAGGCCATGCACTGCTTGCTCTCATGTGATAGTAGCCAAAATGGAGCCCAACAATTTCATTAATTGATAGTAAATCTGCTTCGGAACCACATCTTCCAACAGGAGACCGAGGAAACAAAATTCTATAGTAACCAAGAGCTGGAGAGGGAATCTCGGCTTTCTAACTTCAATCTGTTCATTTGTGGAACGGTTTCATTGCCATTTAATTTGATTCCATACAATTAGCTCACTTAAAGGGTCTGTTTTACTTTTGTTGTGTGACCACTGCCACTATCCAATTGTAGAACTGTTTGTCTAAAATGAAACCTATGCTTATCAGCAGTCACTCCCCACCCCAGGCCACCAGCAACAGACTTTCTGAGTGTATATAATGCCATTCTGTATACTTCACATACATTGAATGATACACCATGTCAATTCTGACTAGTTTCTTTCACTTAACAAATCTTTTCAATGTTCACCTGTGCTGTAGCATGTATCAGTGCTTCATTCCTTTGGACTAGCAAGTAATATTCCACTACAGTTTATCCACTGACACACATTTGGGTTATTTGCAACTTTGAGCTATTCTGAGTAATGTTGTTATGATATTCATACAAGTTTTTATGTGGCAGTATGCTTCATTTATCTTGGGTGTATACACCTAGAAATAAAACTGTTATAGCACAAAGCATCCTTTTGCTAACCTTTCAAGGAATTCTTAAACTATTTCTGCAACAGCTCTACCATTTTCTCTACATTCTTGCCAACGCCTGCTATTTTCCGTTTCTGAGGTACTGTAACCCAAGTGGGTGTGCAAGTCTGTCTTATTGTGAGTTTCGTTTACATTTCCCTAAGGACTAATGGAGAAAGATAGTCTTTTCAATGAGTAATATTGTGATCATTGGATAGCCACATGCAAAAAAATGCAATTAGACTCCTATTTCATACCTGATTCATTAACTCAAAATGAGTCATTGAGATTAATGGATCAAACATCTAAAACTATAAGACTCTTTTAAAAATACTGGAGTCAGTATTTGCACCTAAGTTATATAATGTCCTTTTAGTTACACCACCAAAAACATTAGCCACAAAGGAATTACAGATTAACAGACCTTATCAAATTAAAAACTTTTGTGCCATAAGTACAATCAAGATAGTGAAAAGACAATTCACAAATCATAAGACAACACTTGCAAGCCACACGGTTGAGAAAGGATGAGTATCCAGAGCACATAAAGAACTGTAGCAACTCAAGAATATAATGATAAACAATCCAATTAAAATGAGCAAAATACTAAAATGTGTTTTCCCAAAAAATGTACAGATGCCCAATAAACACATGAAAAGATGATCAACATACTCATTTGTACAGATAAAGAAAATCAGACAGATCCAGGGAATTAAAATGAGGCCTCCAACATTAGATGGTTAATGGTCTATTAAGTTATAGACTAGTCTCTACAGGAAAGCTTTGGATATACAAAGACTTGAATTGCATATAAGAGTTTGCTTACACACAATTAGTTTAGCCTCTCTGAGCCTTGGTTTCATCCATAGTAAATAAGTCTATTTTTCAGAATTGTTGTGAAAAGTAAAGGTGCCCATGTAATGTTTCTAGTATCTAATAAGCCACCAGTATATGCAAATTCCATTCTTACCAATGATATTTGGGCCTCTAGCATTAAGGCTCTGTGTGTTTAGGCACAAATCCTTGTGTTTCTGATCCTGTGGTCTCTGTTAGAACACTTGAGATCTAATCAAAACCTATATGCATGACTAGTTTTTAAAAATTTTTTATTTATTTGGGAGAGAAAGAGAGAGAGGGAGGGAGGGAGGGAGGGAGAGAGAGAGAAATAGAGAGAGAGAAAGCATGGGTGCACCAGAGCCTCCTCCTGCTGTAAACAAACTCTAGACACATGAGCCACTTTGTGCATCTGGCTTTAAGTGGTTACTGGGGAATTGAGCCCAGGCTGTTAGGCTTTACAAGCAAGTGCCTTTAACCACTGCATGGCTGTTTGAAAGACATCAGAATTTGATCTGGAACTCTACTTTCCTAAAATATAAAAGTATCTTCCATTTCCAAAACAACCATTTCTAGTACAGCATAGTGGTTGAGTCACACTCCTACAGTTTAAATTGTGGGCCACTCACTTGTTAATACATACATTATTTAACACATAAAATTCAGTAAAATGCAGATAATAAAATCTACCTCATAAATTACCATGAGAGATAAATGAAATAATGCATGGAGAAGTACTTGGTACAGTGCCTGGCACATGGTATGAGCTTAAGAAATGCAGTCCTCCTCCTCCTCCTCCTCTTCTTCCTCTTCCTCATCATCATCTTACCTAGCAAGACTTGATCTGCTCTTCTTACCCTTTGAGTAACGTTTAATGTCAAGTGAATGCTTGATCTCCCTCCTCAATTTATGTGACTCCAACATATTTTTCACCTTTATAACTTCCAAACAAAGCATATCAGATCTATAATATTATGAAAATCTCATCCACTCAATCAATTTAAAATTCTTGGTCTTAAGTAATTACAAAAATAAAAATAAAATCTCTTCCAAAATTGAGGACACCTAAAGTGCAGGAGGGGTGTCTTCTTCCAGCACATAATATCAACAACCCAAGATAAGATCTGCACTAAACATCACAGGAGGCTAACGGAGGGCACAGGCAGAGGGAGAAGTGGATGGGGGGGAGGGGCTGGAAGCTTCTTTCTTCATCCAAAGCAGACTACAGGAAGCTACAGATGATGTTTCCTGCATCAACTTGTTTTGAAAGCCTTCCATAGGAATGACTGGGGTGGAAGATGGAGTAAGTCAAGGTCAAATAAGTCTCCAGGGGTCATCTGCCAGGGAAGATGAGATGCACTAATGATGGTGTTTTCAGACAGATGAGGATGGCTGTTGAGACTGTTGCTCTCAGATGTCAACTTGACAGGATTTAGAATGACCATGGAAACAAATCTCTGGGCATGTCTGGGTGTGGGAGGACGTTTTCTAGAACAGGTTAATTGAGGTGGGAAGACCCACCACCATTCCAACTTTATAAAGTGAGTGGCACCATTCCATGAGCCAGGGTTCTGGGTTGCATAAACAGGAGAAAGGGAGCCAAGCACCAGCATTTGTCTCTCTCTGCTTCCCGACTATGCATGGGACTCAATGTGACCAGGTGCTTCATGTTCCTGATGCCATGCTATCCTTGGGGCTTCTGCCAGGTATTTGTCATAGCAATGAGAAGAGTAAATAATTCAGTTGGCATGAGATAATACAAGCAAAACTATGTGGGAATTCAAGAAAAGCACTAATCACTTTGCCTAGAGAGCACAGAACGACTTACCCAATAGGCTGACCCTCGGGTGACATATCTGGAGGCCCCCACTTCCTTGAATGAAGTCTCCCATAGTGTCCTGCCGGGTAAGCCAACACTGTGCACTCT
>PVHP010010195.1:0-48250 GCA_004024765.1 Zapus hudsonius | reverse complement strand
GTTTATTTGAGAGAGTGCAAGCAAGCCCATGAATGGGCACACCAGGTCCTCTTGCCAGTGCAAAGGAACTCCAGACACACTTGTGCATCACTGTGCATCTATCTGGCTTTATGTGGGTTTGGGAGAATCAAACCTGGGCCAGCAGGCTTTGCCAACAAATGTGTTTAACTGCTGAGTCTCCTCCTCAGCCCCTCCCCTTTAGTTTTTTGAGACAAGGTCTCTCACTGAATCTAGAGAGTTTACCAATTCTGCTAGACTATCTCAGCAGTAGTGAACCACAGGGGTTGTCCTGCATCCACCTCCCCAGCACTGGGATTACTGGTGCCTGCCACCATGCCTGGCGTTTTACGTGGGCTCTGGCCACTGATTCAGGTCCTCATGATTTTGAGACAAGCGCTTTACTGACTGAGCCGTCTCTCCAGCCCTCATGATGGCTATTTTGGATGAACACTTGGCCGTAAGTGTGCTCTCCAGTGAACCGGGGAGCCCCTGTCCTTGAGATATTTCTCTGGCATGGTGAGGTGAACCAATCCTGCCTCGTGCTCATGCTTACATGCTGTGCTGGACAAGTCATACTTAGGGTCTGAGGTGCACAGTTGGTGTGTTTTTGCCCTTGTTGGAGGAGCTAGCGTTTACACAGCACACGTGTGTGTCCACTGCTCACCTGATCCTTCGTTCCTTCTTCCAAAGTGCATTTGAGAGATGCGGACACTTGTTTTCAATGGTGACATGCATTACTTGGACATGTGGCTGTGTTTTAGAAGGCCATCAAAAGATTTATTTTTACATCTCTCATACCTGTATATATTGGATGCTAAACATAGTCTCCCTTGTTTTCCCAACCCTTTCTCTCATGCCTCTCCCCTTCCCCCTCCTGTTGGGTCCCCTTTGTCCCCATAGACAGTTTTACTTCTACTTTGGTCTTTGATCACACACACACACACACACACACACACACACACACACACACACACACACACACAGAGTTTTGTGTCTCTACATAAAATCTGGGAACCACAATGAGAGAAACATAGGATATTTGTCACTCTGAGGCTGGCTTAATTCACTTAATATGATGATGTACAGTTGTATCCATTGCCCTGCAAGTAACATGACTTCATTCTTTCTTATTACTGAAAAAGATTCCATTGTGTGTATAGGCCATTTTTAAAATCTCTGTTGTTGGACATCTAGGTTGGTTCCAACATTTAGTTTTAGATGCCTTTTTAAAAAATGTTTATTTGAGAGCCATATAAGGAGGGACAGTGGGGGAGGAGAGAGAGAGAGAGAGAGAGAGAGAGAGAGAGAGAGAGAGAGAGAGAGAGAGAGAGAGAGAGAGAGAGAGAGAATATCAGGGCCTCCTGCCACTGCAAATGAACTCCAGACACGTGGCATCACTTTAGCCACTTTATGTATCTGGTTTTGCATAGGTACTGGGGACTAGAACCTGGGCCATCAGGCATTGGAAGCAAGTGCCTTTAACCACTCAGCAATCTTCCCAGCCCCTAGTTTTAGAACATTCTTGAAGGTCCTTAGACCCTTTATCCTGGGTGGATGGAAAGAGCCAAGGGTCGGACAGCTGAAAGTCAGATGGGATAAAATGGTCTACATTCTCTAGCTATCTGGATGTTTGTGTAAAAGTGTAAGTGTGTGTGTGTGTAATAGGCACACTCACGCAAAAAAGACACATTCTTCAGGCTGAGACTGCCAGTGGTGTATCGTGGTAGAGAAAAAGAAAGAGGTTGCAGTCAGAGGGATGTGAGGACTCTGGGAAACGGAGCTTGTTCTCTGAGCAGTTTATTGGCCAATGATGTTTCTGTAAGCAGTGCTCTCTGAAAGCTATTTGGAAGCCTGCCCAAATTCCAGCTCTGGAAGATGCAACCATCACTCATCAGAAGCCAGTGGAGCCAGAAAGCTGGGTTGGTTAGGGCAGAAGCTCCAATGAGCAGGGTGGCCTTACTCAAGTAATTCAGGCTGTGGGGAGCCTGTTTCTTATGGTCCTTGAGAAGATAAAGCTCTCATTTGATTCAAACACACCTTCTTTGAGGAAACAGACATCATAGTGGGAAGAGAATATGTGCTTTTCTAGTCTTTAGGAGTGATAGAAAATTACCTTCTGGACAACCCTAGAAAGAATGAATATGTATATATTATATATAGTGTATGACATATATAGAACATGTATATAAAATATTATATATCCACATACATAGAATGTATATATATTCTTTCCTTTACTTTCCCTGGCACTGTGGTATGGGGAATGTGTTCTGTGGCAGGAAATTAAAGAGTCCAATGTTGTTTCATATCCAGGTAGCATGAAAGATATGAAGGAAGGAAGGAAGGACCGTAACAGAAATACAGATGGTTTCCAGGACTGAACAGAAACCTTCATGTGAAAATTCCCAATTTCAACATTCCACAGTGGAACACTGTGGGCTTTGTGGCCAGTCTGGGGGATTTGTAAATGATGAAGACCCACCAGATTTGGGGAGGGAAGAACAGATAAGAAAGTGAGCCTGCTTTAGGGGTGCATGTCCTATCTGGGGAGAGGAAGCAACAGTCTACACTCTTGTCACCCAGAGAGGACATCTGGCCAGAATGCATGCCTCCCAGCCTTGGCATCTCCTGGACAACTTTTTCTATTTTCACCATTCAATCTCATGTGGTCCTTAGTTTTTCTGTCAGAGAGGCAGCTGCTCTGTGTCCATGTGGAAGTATGAACCATGGACCCTGACAGATCAGAGTTTACATCCCAGCTCTATTACCTTGACTGTAAGTTCTTTCACTTCTCTGCCCCTCAGTAGCCATACTTCTAGAAAGAAACATCTCACTTTGCAGTATTATAGCTAGGGTTGCACGCAATCTTTTTTTTTGGTTTTGCATGTGTATGTATGTGTGTGGTATGTGTGTGAGTGAGTGTACCCGTGTGTGTGTCTGTGTGTGTGTGTGCGCGCGCACGCGCGTATGTGTGTGTATGCATGCTTGGGGCGCACACGTGTGGAGGCCTAAGGTCAATGTTGAGTAAATTATTATTTGTCTTATTTTTTGGACAGAGTCTCTTGCTAAACCTCAAGCTCACCAATTGGTCTAAACTAGCTAATGGACAAAGGATCTTAGTGATCCTCTTGTCTCTGACTCCTCAGCATTGGTGCATGCTCCATTCCCCACTTTCACGGGTCTCTGGGGATCCAAACTCACATCCTCAGACTTGAGTAGTATGCATTTTATCTGTAGAGCCGTCCCTCACCCCAGTCCTGCAATCCTTTCTTTAAAGGGCTTGGCATGGTTCTGGAATATATTTCAAAGCTCAAGAAACAGTAACTCATTATTTGCCATGAGAGTTTCCACTGGGGGTGAGATAAATGGAGAAGGACGCAGAGAAAGATAAGAAAGAAAATGACCCTGGGATATGGGCCCAAGTCCAAGACAAGTATCTGCTGGGTGTCTTGCCCACCTTTAGGGACAGACCCTATGTGGTCTGGTCCCAAGGTCACTTACAAGCTATCCTTTAAAGTCTCTTGTCATGATCAGTAAGCCAATAAATACTATTTCTTTTTGTTTCTGTGTGTGTTTATGTATATGCTATGTGCATGTTTATATGCATGCTTCTGTGTGTGTGTATGTGCCCATGCATGTGCACCAGAAGTCTATATTGAGTATCTTCCACAGTAGACCCCCACCTTATTTTTTGAGGTAGGATCTCTTACTGAATCTGGAGCTCATCAATTCAGCTAGATAAACTGGCTGCTGAAGTTTAGGAGGCCAATGCCTTATCCATTAGGCAACTGGGGCTTCTGCTGCTGAAGTTTAGACATCACCCTGCCTCTGCCTCTCCAGTGTTGGGATTATAGGCACTTGCCACCATACACAGCATTTTATGAGCATTCTGAGGATCTGAACTCAGGTCCTCATGCTTGTACAGCAGGTGCATTATCCACTGACCCATCTCCATGGCAATAATACTGATTATATTTATCAAGTTCCCTAGTCTACAGAAAAAGAGAACCCCACACTCTGGAGAAGAAAGGGCCCGGAGTGGGAGCCTGAAGACCAGCCCTGACTACACCAAGCAACTATTTGGTCAGAACCGTGTCTCTTAACTGTCTTGCAACCAGTTTCCCCAAGTGGAAAATTAAGGGTTTTAATAGAATAGTTTCTAAAGTTTTTTCAGTTTTAAAATTTTATAATCCTGAGAAGGGTTTTTATTTCCCTCCTTGCAGGAAATGTGACCACATTGTGTATTTGAGTTTTACTGAGCTGAAGTTCATTCTACACACATGTATGCATACTATAAATATACATATGAACACATGCACACATAGGCATTGAAAGAGGAAATTGTCCCCACACTCCAATGCTTTCAATTGAGCCATCAAGTCACTCAGGTATTTATGATGGAGAGAAAAATATGGGTACTGTTTTCTTCTCTCTGGAGGGTCACTCCAGGAAGTCTGTGTGAATATGAAACTGATGTTGGGAGAAAGAAATAAGTCTTTCACATGCAAATAGTGGCTGTGAGGAAAATGAGAGGGTATGACTTCTCCCCACTCCTGCATTTCCATGGACCTTCAGGACTGCACTTTTAAGAGTAGACTGGACCCATTAAGGGACAGCCCATTTCTGTTCCTAAGCCCCACCTCTGCTGGATTCATTGTTTTGTCTCATATCATATTTACATTTGTATTCTTGGCCAGTCTTCTCCCCTCTCTGTTATTTATGCGATGATGCAGGAATATTTATGGTGGGTCAAGAGGTGTGCTCATTGCTGGGGTATAGGAGTGGGAAATGGGGAGTGGAGGGTGATCACAGACACCATCTATTCCCTCAATATTCCAACAGTGCTCTGGTAGTTAGGGTAGTTAGGCTGCTGAAATCTCAGTAGTGTGTGTGTGTGTGTGTGTGTGTGTGTGTGTGTGTGTGTGTGTGTGTGTGTGTCAAGAGTGGTCAATATTGTTTGTTCACCTTATTGTTTGACACAAAGTCTTTCATAAACCTGAAGTTCGTTATTGGCTAGACTAGCCAGTCAGCAAGCCCCAGGGTTCCTCTGGTTTCCACCTCCCTAGTGCTCAGGTAATAGGCATATGCTACCACACCTGGTTTTTTCATGTAAGTGCTAGGGATCCCACCTTGGGTCCTCATGCTTGTGTGGCAAGTACTTTACCCCATTAAACTATCTTCCCAGGCCCAAATTTTTAACACAATGGAAGTTGATTTTTTTTAAAAAACATAGTATAATTCATCATGGGAATTAGAAAGTTAGAATTCAAAGACTTATGTTTCTTGGACTTTCTAGCTCTGTCAAAACCCTTCCCTCCAGGGCTGTAGTGGACAGAGCCACTTTATCTCTGAAGTGACACTCACCATGTCACATAATGTGTCCACACCTTCATCCAGACCAAGGAGTCATAAGGAAAATGTGCACTATGGCCAGAAAGCACAAATCTCCAATGGACTGACATTAAGTGAACACATCCATGAGGGGCTTGGTATAATGAAGGGGGAGGATGAGAACACTGCAGTAGGATTCTCCTAGCCTGAGGATACTGAAGGCTTTCCTGGGAGGTACAGTGGACTTATCCAGGAACAATAAGGTGGGTTGAGCATCTTCACAGTCATGAGGCAGGTAGATGAAGGAGTAGACCTTCTAGAAGTACGGTGTGGATTAAGCATACTATGGCTATTGACACACATACACACACACATACACACACATACATAGACTCACACACACACACACACTCACACACGTACACACACACAGTCACAGATATCACCTCAAAGGGAATAAAAGAGAGTTTATTTCTGGAGCCAAATATGAAGTGTCCATATCCTTGGAACATAGATTTAGGTTATCCCAAATTCCATGTTCCAGTGTGATAATAGTTTTGTGAAGTTTTTATCACAATAAAACAAAGTCATAAATCAAGGCACTTTGGTGGAATCATCAGGTAGACAGGTTACATTAAAGTAGGGAAATCTCTGCTATAGGATTTATATGCTAATTGGCCACATTCTTATCTTTGAGTTGGTAAAGCCAGGGGGTCTACATTACAAAAGAATTTAGCCATAGTCTAAAGGATGTTAGGTTACACCCAGAGGAGAGCAATAAAAGGCTTTTTAATGAACAAGATGATTTGCCTCTTGGCCTGTAGCATTTCAAGTTTCCACAGTTGTTGAATTTCTAATCAATCACTCAGACTTGTAGAATGTTTAATGTAGGTGAGGCATTTTCCAAAAATGTTAGTTCATTAGCCTAACAGAGAAGAGGGTGGGAGGGAGGAGGAGATGAGGTTGTAGAGCATCTAGGTTCTCATGGGCCATGATAGGCAATTCTGAATTTGACCCAAAGACAAAGTGAGCTCCTCAATCAGAGGAAAGAAGGTGATTGCCACTGTGTTAACTTTTATTGTCAACTTGACCTGTCTAGTAATCCACAGTAATCAGCTGGGTCTCTGAGATTGTTTATAGGAAGGATCAATTAAAGGAGGGGTCCCTCTTATAGTGAGCCCTTCCTCCAGAGTGGGTAGCCCTCTAAGTAGGGTCAAGATATAAGGAAGATTGAGGGGAAGGAGATCTTTCTCTTCCTTCCCCTGGCCTGTTTTGCTGGTTTGCATATATGTGTGTGGTGTTGGTGATGGCCTCTCTCCCTCTCTCTCTCTGTGCTTTGATGTATGAAAGGGGGCCAGTCACTTTTGCCTTTGTGGAACTACCCCTGGATCTATAGCTTCAATAAATCCCTTCCTCCAATAACTGTGCCTGGTTTGGAGGTTTATCCCAGTGGCCTGTGGCTGACTATGACAGTTTGGTACCAGGAGTTGGGTATTATTGCTGAGATGAATCTGACCATGTGGATTTTGGTCTACTGGAACTTGTGTGCTAGAGGAATGGGCATGGATTTGGTACTTGCAACTGAAGATGCCTTCCAGAGCGGTAAGCCAAGTTTTATGGACTATTTTGGTGAGAATTTGAAAATGCTAAGGGTAGAGAGAATTGCATTTGGAAGCTTATCTTATGATCTTTGTAAGGGGAAGGAGAGACTGCAGAGAACTTTATTGGAATTGCATTACTGAAATAAGTTCTGCATGTGTTCTACTGCTCATGCCCAGAGAGTTTGATTAAGACTGAATTTAAGTCATGGACTTGGCTAATAATATGGAACTGAGAATTTTAAGATTTAAAGTTGGAAAAATTCAATACAAGTTTAAAACTTACTGGCACTGAGACTGATTGCTTAAGGTGCTATTGTTAAGGAGATATTACCATGATTGAAGATGGCCCAACTACTTTACATTGCACACCATGGCAGAGAATCCTCTTGTCTCTGCCTCCCTTCTTATGTAAGTGTGATGGGATTACAGACACTTGAATTCATCTTGTCCTGCTTTATGTGGACTCTGGAGAAATGAACTCAAGTTGTCATACTTGTGTACAGAAAGAGCTTTTACCCATTGCTATCTACAACCCCTCTTTGCTCCCCATGTTGGGCATCTGGCAACCATTGTGATGGCTTTGTAGTATGGCTGGGCTATTGTCTGTCTTCTCACAGATGAAGAAACTAACTCACAGACATTAGGGAGCTTGCCCAGTGTTGCTCAACAAGCAGTTGTCCCCATCCAAATTTTTCACCACCATTTCATCCCACAGAATCCAAAGGATGGTAACTCTTGTCAACCACTGCTTACAGGAGAACCCCCCCCCCTCAAGCTGATCCTATGCTACTTAGCCATGCTTACTTTGTCCAATACCAGTGTTCCATGAGGACAGAGCTCTGACCATTTGTGAAGTGGGGATATTCTTGGCTTTCAAGGACAAAGCTGGGTGAAGTCATAGGCAACTGATAGGTTGTAGTATCTGAAAGCTGCTCATGTTAACACACACTGCAGCTCTGGGCAATAATAGAAGAAATACAGTCGTTAAATTTTAATTAGGAAGAAAAGAGGTTCATTATTAGTTGTCATTCCTCATTGTTTCCTAATTATGCTTGTTGCATGACAAAAGGAAAGACTACATTTCATTTGCATTGGTCTTGCTTTAGGCCATGGTGGGGGTTGGCATATTAGATTCTCTGTCTTTCTCTTACCCCTTACCTGAATTACCCCTCTGTAGGCTCAGCCTGGAGGTAAGGGGGAGCAGGCAGAGGGGAGCAAGGGTAAGCCCTCCCCCTGCCACTCACCAGAGTTTAGGACTGTTGCCACACTCAGTTGTTTTTTCTCTCTCTGTCTTTCACACGTCTTTTTACTTTCCCTTTCTTTTCCTCCCCTCCCCCTTCTCTCCTCTCCCTTTCCTTCCCAGTTTTTCCCTTTCTTTCCCCCTTTCCTTCGTTTCACTTCTTTTTTCTTTCCTTGCTCACTTCCATTTCTTCTATTCTTTCACCCCTTTCCTTCTTTCTTTCCTTTCTTTATTTCTCCCTTCCCTCTTGCTTTTTCTTTCTCCTTTCTTTTCCTTATTCCCTCTCCTCTCTCTCTCTCTCTCTCTCTCTCTCTCTCTCTCTCTCTCTCTCTCTCTCTCTTGTCCATCATACTGGGGAAGGCAGGGCAGCAGGAAGGTGAGGCACAGCTGGTCACAATGAACCATGAATACTGGTCTCAGCTCACTGTCTCCTTTTTATGCAAGTCGGGATCCCAGCCCATGGAATAGCACTTTCCACCTCAATTAACCAAATCTGGAAAGTCCCTCACAGACAGGCCCAGAGACTTGTTTCCATGCTGATTCTAATTCTCATAGAGTTGACAAGATTAAGTATCACAATAACTTTCACGGGCACGTCTCCAGTGACTTACTTCCTCTAACTAGGCTCATCCCATAAACTTTCTACCATCTCCCTGCTAAGTTATGAATCTATAAATGGACCAGTCCATGCTTGAGGTCAGAACTCTTATGACCCAATCACCTCCCTAAAAATCTCCATGTCTGAATGCTGACATACCAGGGACCAACAGATGAGCTTCACAGAGGACATCCAAAATCTTCCTTATATCAGTATCAGAGCTACTGCCTTGGCAGGAACAGACAGAACAACTCTGGGTGAGCTGTTAGTTTGAATAAGAGAAAAACAAATGAATTTGGGGGCTTTATGTACCATTGTTTCACATGCAGACATCTGCCGCTCCCAGACCAATCCAATGCTTTGAAACTTTCTTCTGACTCAAAGTTCACACCTATGTTCATGTTTAACTAAAATTTGAGACCTTTGAAATAAAATTCATCTAGGTGAGGAGACTTGGGAGTTTTGCATTTAGCTCATGTCTTTTTTTTTTCATATATGTGAAGTTAATTTGTTTGTGAAGAAAAAAAAAGAGAAAGAAAACAATAGCTCTAGAGTGATTTTTTTACATTTGATACTGAGCCAAATATATTTATTTGGGTTAAAAAGTGGAACTCTAAGAGCTGATAGAAAATTCCTAAGGCTCAACAGACCTCATGTGTGGCTGGCCATAGAAACAGTTACTGGAGGGAAATTGTTATTTTGACTAATTCTCTTTCAAAGAGCATTTACTGGAATAGGAAGTAAAATGGATGGTTAGAAGTCAAGAATCTCATTTTTGTGCACCTTACCAGCTAAGCAATACTCTCCTAGTAAAAATGGTTTCCTCATATTTGGAGAAGAAAAGCAAAGTGTAGAATTCAACCAGACAGGGAAAATATAAAGAAAGGAAGGAAGAAAAAGTGTCCAAATAGCTCTAATCACACTTCGTTTTTGAACAATGTACCCTTATGGGATGGCATCATTGTATGAATCTCGGTGCATTTTCATGAACTAAATGGCTACAAAGTTCCTGTGTGTGAACATTCATATGTGCACAGGTGCTTGTGCACATGTGTATTTGTAGACAAGCTCAGGTATTGTTCCTCAAACACAATCCACCTATTTGAGACAGGGTCTTTCACTGGTCTGGAGCATATCATGGGTCCCTGGCTCCCCCGTGTTGGGATGACAGGGATGTGCCACCATGATTGACATTTTGACATGGGTTCTGGGGCTCAAACTCGGGTCCTTTCACTTGAAAGCAAGCGCTGGAAGGCTGAGCTACCTCCCCAGCCCTGTGTTTTGTAATCTTACAGGAACATGGTCTATCACGGACAGAAAGGTCATTATGGGGTGCATAGCTATGCTTGCATGAAATGAAGGATTTATATGAGCCTTATGAATTAGATCTTGGAGAGCTATGATACTTGCTGGGAGCTTGTAGCCTTCAGTGTGGCAGGAGGATGTCTGGGAGGGGGGATGTCACAGGTTTGTGCTGTGAGAGCTCTGTGTTTGAGTTCCCAACAATGACTTTAGAATCATTAAAGTGTATTTAGCAGCTGCCAGCAAGGGGTCACATAGTGAGCCAGGCTGATCAAGTAAGGCAGCTATGAAGTTTCTGCAGTTCAAGGCTGGTCCTCAGTTCCATTGTTCCATAGCTGCTGAATTGCATCCCAAGAGCACCCTCCCAGGGGATGCTCATGCCTGAGCCCCTCAGTGGCTTCAACTAAAGCCACTCAGACAAAAGCTAACATCTGGTCATTTCTGGGGGCGGGGAGGAGGAGGGCAGGAGCTGCTCTCAAGACTGGGAATCTGCCTTCTACACTGGATTTCATATTATGCCCTGGAATGTCTCTTTGACCCACAAACATGGCTAGGCTGAGGACAATCTTTGTGGATCTCTATTCCTACCTGACTCAGACTTGCTTCCTGTTTATCTGCAGAGGACTGTGTTAGGATGCTTGGAAATCACTCTCTTTGCCTCAAAAATAAATATCTGCTAGAAGAGTCTTCTTCACTTTGAAATAAAAGTTTTCTTTCTGATGGTAAAGGTGGTGCATGTATGATGTGCAGTATTTGTGCTCAAAATCTGGCTCACTTTTGCTCTGTGTTCCAAAATACTTATAGCTTTATTTTCTAAAGCACTTGGCTCATTGTGTGTGTCCTTGTGTGTATGTGTGTACATGTTTATATGTATGTGCGCATGTGCTACTTGTTTATTATGGTATGTGTGTATACGTCTTAGCATTGTGTTTATGATTCATGCTTATAATATTTATGGTACCTCCTAAACTCTGAACTTCTAGTATATTTTAATTTTTTATTTTCTGTGTGTGTGTGTGGGGAAGATGTGTGTGCCACAGTATGCATGCGGTCCTTGTCTTCTACACTGTCAGAGACAGAATTGCTCTTGAATGTCACACTAGCTGGCCTGTGAACTTTGGATTCTCCTGACTCCTTCCATGGGTGTAGGTATGTTTGGGATTATAGATGTGTGTGCTACTTGCATCCTGCTTTGCATGGGTTCTGAGGACCTGAATGCGGGTCAGCAGACTTAATCTGCAAACACTTTTGTACACTGAACTAGACTTTTTTGAAAATTATTCTTATGAGACTTTTGTGCTACCTACTATGCTAACAAGGATAGCAAATTATTGCTTGAAAATTATTTTTAATTTTTAGAAGGCACCTAACCAAATCTTGTTGCATGAATGAGCAAATGGTGGTGTTTTAGGCATGCAAGAGGTGGATACGAGAGAGAACTGGAAGTAGAGAGGCTTTCTGGAAGGCATGCCACAAACTCCCCAACATGTGTTTGAACAGGGCTAATCCTACCATAAATACCCTCTCCCTTTTTCCTCAGCCACCGTAGCCTCCAGGCCAGGCAGAAATGCCCCTGGTCACAGTCACCAGTTACATCCCCAGACAATCAGAGCCCTGGCCACATAGATTGCTCTCCATGTTCCTGCTAGACACCTCACAGCCGGTCAGCCCGCTCCCTGCTTGGTAGCCATGACCTTGCCACACAGGTCGCTGCTGGACTCCTTCGTCTCCCTCTTCCTTCAGGTGGCACGTGCTTGACAGGCACAGGCATGGTGAGTACAATAAAGAAGAAGCCTTTGTCGTCCTTCCCCATGTCCCTCTCTGCATCCCCTCATGCCTCCCCTAGCGACTATTATTTCTTCTGTGCAGTGTCTTGGTTCCGCCTGGGTCATGCAACTGTTGGGAGACTTGAATGAAATAAAGATCAAGGTGTCTTGGAGGTTTTCAAGTGCCAAACTCAGGTAAGGGAATTGTTAGCAGGGTGACAAGAGAGCCTCCCTCTTTCTGTCTTGTGTGAGAAGTGCAGGACACCGCAGTGTGCCTAGAGCCCCAGTGCTTTCCCTTCTCAGCTTTTCATCCAGAAATCCTGCGCATTTCCATGAGGTTTCTGTGTTCATTCATCTACCTCCTCATTCATTCATGTATTCAGCATGGACAGATGCCTCTGCTGTGCAGTGGCCCTGGGCTGGGTGTGGTCGGCTAGCCACCATGTTCACGAGGTGTTAGCCCCAGACCAGGTCTCCTCTTGTCTGGCTCAGAGTGCCCAGGAGGGTAACATAGAAAGGAAGTCTTTCTTTCTGGCCAGGAAAGGGAAGGATTTCAGCCACAGTGACACTGGGCTTCTAAGGGGTTGCTGACAGCTGTCATTAGCTGAACATCAGGGAGCCTGTGATAATCACTGCTGAGTGGCTGTAAACACCGCATCCCCCATGAGGAAATGCCACTTGTTAGCTTTTGTCTGGGCTGCAGAGAGACGCGAAAGGCAAGTTCCCTCAGAGAGAGCATTTGCAGGCAGTAAAAACATAAAATCAATCGTATGGTTCTAATTTAATTTTAATTCACATTTTTATACGTGGAGTTCGTTAGAAGCACTGACATTTCCGCCACGGAAATCTATACGGTCGGAATTGTCCTCGCATTAGAAGATTTTGAAAAGAAGTTCTTTGCCACTGGGTTACAATTTGTTAAAACAAACAATAGCATAACCACGGTGCAGTCGGATGAGGAGATATTAACTGGACTCAGCGAAAATCAAGTAATCTTTTTTTTTAAGTTCTTTTCTCTCCCAACTGAGCTCCCTGGTAATGTCAGAAAATGACAAATTGCAGGACGAATGTAAGAGCAGTGCCTTCAAAAATACAATAGTTATACAAGCCATCTATTGTTAATGAAGAATATAATGCAATTTGCCTGTCTGTAATACAATTATGCAAATCAAACGAGGAACTATCCTGAAATCTCTTTACATTCCGATTAAAATGAGATAATTTATCAAACAGAATATTACTGATTATGTTTATGTGTTGCACATTAATCCTGTTACAATAATGTATCCTTCTCCTAATGTAATGGATTTGTGCAATCTAACAGAAAATGACTTTTACACTATCCACAATTATAAAAATATTCAAAGCATATCCATCCGGTGCAATAGCACATGTCCACAACTGTGCAATAAACCTATTAAAACAGGCAGAGCTTATGAATGTAACCTTCATGCCAATAAAGAAGAGAGTGCATTCAATTTACTGTGTTCATTATCTGGACAACCTATAAAGATAAATACCAGGAGTAGATTAGTTTAAACCTCTTTATCTTTTTCTCTTTTAATTTTTTAATGTGTGCACACACGTGTTCATGTGTGTGTGTGTGCACACATGTGTGCACTCACATGTTCATGTGTGTGTATGCACACGGTGGGCATGCACATGTTCATATGTGTATGTATGCACACAGGTGTGCATGCACATGTTCATATGTGTGTATGCACATGTATACATGTACATGTTCATATGTGTGTGTGCACATGGGTGTGCATGCACATGTTCATGTTTGTGTGTGCACACAGGTGTACATGCACATGTTCATATGTGTGTGCGTGCACGAGCATGCACAAGTGTGCACACACATGTTGTGGCCAGAGTTGTTGGGTGTTGTTCCTCAAGAATACATTCCACCATTTTTTGTGACAGGGTCTCTCTTTGGCCTGAAGCTCACCAGTTAAGCTAGACTGGTTGACTGGAGAGACCCAGCTATCCTTCTGGTTGGCTAGAGAGCCCCAGGGATCCTCCTGGCCCCACCTTCCTAGCACTGGCATTACAAGCATTACTGGCATTATGTGAGTTCTGGGAATCAAACTCAGGCTCCCATGCTTGCAAAGCCAACTCTTTACCAACTGAGCCATCCCCCAGCCCTCTTTTCCTGTGGGCTTAATTAAGAGCATTCACGTCTCTGCCCTGCTTTGATCTTTTGGCTGGTCTGAAATTGATATGGTTCTAAGTGGGAGAGTTATCCAAGAGATCTTTCATGAAAGAGTGAATCCTACTCTATTTCTTGGTAGGTATTTGAATTTATACATTTCCACTGGGTCAGGATGTTTTTAAAAAATGTATCCTTCCCTACATTTTCCATGTTCCACATGTTAGGAATTATGTAATCTGCGGAATAAAGTATTGCCTGAGCTGCATTCTCCATAGAGAGCACACGAACCTCCATTCTTATAAGGGCAACTAACAAGAGGTATTGTCAGATGAAACAAGAGGCTAAAGCATTGTTGATGGTCTCACCTGCATTTCTGTTGCCAAGGACAAACAAGTGTGCATATATCCCCATCTCTTCCACCTTGATGAGAGCCATTAGCCTTGACAGTTAGTGATAATCTGCTTGCTCTTAACACCTCTCAGCCTTGTGTGCACTGTCAACATTTCCTCCCCTGCATATCTCCCTCCACACTAAGCCCTCAGGTTGACTTAAACAAATGTTTACCTTTTGTGGTAAAAGTGTAAATCCTGGTGTATTTGCAGGTTCTATGTTTTTACATGCCTTTAAGTATCTTTAAGCCAGTTTTGTATCAGTTTATGCCTGAAATATTGTTCCTCCCACAATGCTGGGCCTTACAAATGAGAAAGGGGTTTTCTGCCCTCTTTGATTAGACAGATCTGCCAAGTCAAGAAAAATAAATAAATAAATAAAGTCTTCATGAAAACAGCATTGTTTGTTGCTTCTAAATGGTTGAACACACACACATATATACCAAGTTCAATAGACAATTCTATCAGAGTCAACTCAACAAGCTGGCATTTGGCACAGCTGTATAATTTTTTTTTCTCTTGAGGTAAAGATAAATGAAGGAAGGAGGGAAGGAAGAAAGAAAGGAACGTGAGAAGATGAGATTCAGGGAGAGAAGAAGGAAGGAAGAAGAAAGAAAGAAGAGTATGTCCTTATTGTTTAATTAACACGTTTCATAGAAACTACAACTACTCTTCAAATTATAATGGGATTTTTGTTCTGAAAAAACTGTAAAAATTAAAACCATCATTAATGAATTTAATATACCTAATCCATTGAACATTATAGCTTTGCAACATAGTTGAGTATTGCTAGCCACTTAAGAGTAGTCTAGAAAAATATCAAAATTTAAAATCAAGTATGGTTTCTACTGAATGCTTATTGCCTTTACACCTCCATAAAATAGCAAAGTCTTAAGTCTAAACATCTTGAACCATGGGCCATATTATCACCTAGGATGTTTCAGTTCTTCCCATGGTGGTGTAGAAGTGAATGGAGCTAAGGAGAAGACAGCTATATAAGTAACGAGCTCGCTACACAAGCATGAAGACCTGAGTTTGAATTCCAAGCACCACAGAAAATGCTTGGTGTGCTTGCGTGCACCTTTAATCATAGAACTGGGGAGGCAGAAGTGGTAGGATCCTAGGGCTTGCTGACTGGTTAGTCTGGATGAATCCATGAGCTCTGGGTTCCATGAGAGACTCTGTCTCAAACACCATGGTGGAGAGTGATTGAAAAAGCAGGATCCCAGATGCTGATCTCTGGCCTCCAAGCACACATCCACTCACTCACATGTGCATGCACCCACATGCATACTAGCACACGCACACCAAACAGTATAAAGAGGTTTGGTGATTTATAACCAAACTTGGCTTGAGTGATCATTAGCTTTTCTTTTTCCATGGTCTATTGGTTGGTTTGGATTTCCTTTGCTCCAAATATAAACTGGATTGCGTCAAGTGGAGACATTTAATGAAAGAGAACAGTTGCACTGTGCTCACTCCCTGCACCCTGCTTTAGGAAGGAGCCAAGGAGCACCTTCCCCTCAGTGAGGTTTCCCAGGCAAGGCCAAGGGTTTCTGGTTGTCTGGTAAATAAAATGTGGACCGTCGAGGCATAATGGCAACAGTGGGAGTGCACAGTCTGACAGCACACATGGAAGGCATCAATCTCCCAGCTGCTGGCTGAGAAGGGGATGCTGCCTCATATTCAGACTCAATGTGGATGAGTGTGTACTCGCACTTTAGCATCTAAAGACAATGGCAGTTTAAACTGCCCTATTGGGGGGGGAGGGGGGCATCGTCCTGCATTTAATGAAGACTAAATCTAGAACTTTCCTATCTAGAAGTGGGCATTCTGTTTCTAGGAGCAGAGCCTGAGTGGTGAGAGAGCTGATTCCTGCTACCCCCAATCCAGGAGTTGGCTGGCTGCCTCTAGCAGCAGCCTGAGGACAAAGAAAGTGAAGAGAAGTTTAGTTTAAGCCATTAGTAAACCTGCTGCATCTGCTGTCACTGGTTGCTCCGATGTCACTGTGGCTTCCTCTGTAGACAGGTTCTCAGTGACACTTTTGTTGAACAGCAAAAACCAATAATATGTGAACAGGTGTGAGCAAAGGGAAAGGAACTTTGACCTTGGATAATTCTTAAACACTGTGGAATAGGGGGCAGAAGGATTGTCAGAACCACAGGGGCAGAAGGAGAATCCTAAGGTCCTGCCCTGCTCCTGCCCCCAGACTGACTGGTCCATTTGTGACCAACAGTGAATAAAAATAACCCCATTCTAGAGGGTCTTCAGTGGAATGGGGGTAGATGAGGGGGATATAAGAGTACAACCCAATGTGAATATGACCAATATGTGATACATGCAAGCAGTAACATTCATAACTAATAAAATATAAAAACACAAAATATTAAAATAGATTTTATGTACATCCATATGTATGTATGTGTTGTGGTCAGCTTTCTAGTTGCTGCGCAGAAAGAATCCAAGCAAAAGCGGCTTATGGAGGAATGGGTTTATTTGGCTTATGGACTCAAGGGGAGACTCCATCCTGGCAGGGAAGACGATGGCATGAGTAGAGGGCTGGACATCACCACTGCCACAGCACTGCAAACAGCGGCAGGAAGGTGTGCCAAATACTGGCAAGGGGTGGGGCTGGCTTATAACCCCCATAAGCCCACCCCAACAACACAGCTCTAGTGAGGTTCTAATTCCCGAATTTCCATCAGTTGAGGATCGATCTATCAGAACACATTCATTTGTTTGTGGGGGACACCTGGACCAAACCATGACCATATGTATGTACATATGCATGTATGTATAGATGTATGTTTTTGTTTACTTTGCAGTACTGAGAGCTGAACCTAGGAACTTACACATGTTCAACCAGTGCTCCAACCATGAAGAACATATCTCCACCTCTTGTTTTTTTTTTTTTTTAATATGTAGACAGGGTATGGTAAAGTTGCCCATTGGCCTTGAACCCACTTTGTAGCTAAGATAGATCTGGAATTTACAGTCCTCCTGCCTCAGACTCTTGAGTAGTTGTGGTTACAGGCTTGTGCCCAACTTAATATATTTGCTTTAAATAAAGCATCCTGCCTAATTTAGACCTTGGCTATATGAGACTATGTGAATAATAGACATTTCCATAAATAATTGTGAAATTTGAAAACATGGATTCTTTAGGGCTCTGTTCTTAACTGGTAAGTAACTTCACCGAATTTTTATCAAATCCAAGACATAAAAGTGCTACTGTTTCAAGTAAAATAAAATAAAAGTAAGACATAAGCAGGAAAAATCTCAAGTCATTTTCTTATTATTCTTTTGGGATTTAGGCAATAACCAGTTGTTTTTATATTTAAGTGAGGTCATTTAGCTATATTTCTTAAAAGAAGTTGATGTTTAAAGATCCAAAAAGATTAATCCCTCAGCTTCTAGAAAGATTACCAGGACCTCCCAGGATGCATACATCCAGGAATAGGCAAGCATAGGTGTTCTAAAGGACTGGGCCCCTTTCCTCAAGGGACATCTAGACACCAGAGCTCACTATGAGATTAGCAGGGCTATAGATAGAAAACTACATTTTCAGGGGTCACTGGTAATAATATGCCAATTAAGTCCATATCCTCATATGCCATATAGTTCTGCTGATATCTGACCTTTGGGCTCTGCCTCTTAACCCTCTCTACTGGGACTTAATAATAGCTTCAGCTTCCTAAATTTTAGCCTATGCTCCTGTCAATTGTGATGTTCTAGAAGAAAATCTAGGTCAAATCTCATCCATTGTCCTCGCAGTTGCTAGGACGTAATACTGGGAACGCTCCTTTCATTTTTTCCATCATGAGCTGCTTATATTTGGAATGACCTCCTTATACAGATCCCACATAGTTCCTTCATCCAGGGAAGGCTTAGGAGGTAAATACAACCAGACCAGTGAGATTTAGGTGACACAGTCACTGGGTCATTTCCTTACACATGATGGTCGAGGTCACATGTACCTACAAGGTCTCCAAGCATGAGATCCTCTTAGAGACAGTGGTTTCAATGGTAATATTTTCATGATGTTGAGCTTGGATTTGAACTCCTGCCTCAAAAGTCATAACCTGACTTAAAATCGTACTTTGGTTTCTCTTTAAATAATCTCTCCTTGTTATAATATTACCACAAAGGTTTGTACTCACAACTTCTCTTGTGTTATTATTCCAAATGAAACACCCATCTCATTGTAGGTGACTTGGGGAGGGTCTCTGAATACTTCAGGATTTTTAAAAGTTGCCTTTCCATCTAAAATTATCCATTGCTCCTGCATGGGAGGGTAAAGTTAGTGTGTCCAAAGAGTTATAAATTCAATGCTCCCCCCTTCACTGAGTCCATTGTTCCAGATCCAAAAGCGGCCCCAAGATATTTCTTTATTCTTTGTTATGAAATAGGTAACCAGATATCACTGAATGGAGATCCTTCTTCGAAAACTTCTTGGCATCCGACTCCACTTTCAACTCCTGCAAATCTTATTTTGGAAAAAATGGCCATTTATAATATCAACATTTCCAGATCATGTTTTAAAGACGGTTACAGGCGTCTGTAGCAACTACAAGCCAAGGCTGTCTACGTCTAATCTAACAGCCCCCTAGGTTGAAACCAGAGAGAGACTCAGAGACTGCAGCCAAGAGCTGAAAAACTCTTGGGGGATATTTATAATCCCCAAATTCAACCAAAATTGTTTCCACTCAAAATCAATACTTAGAAACAGATTTTAAAACCCAAATTTAGTATTTAGTCTCTGTCTTTGGGTCTTCTTTCTTTCTTTCTTTCTTTCTTTCTTTCTTTCTTTCTTTCTTTCTTTCTTTCTTTCTTTCTTTCTTTTTCTTTCTTGTTTCTTTTTGGTTCACTGTGGAGCCAACTGCTTGAAGTAAAAGCATTTGAAGCTGATTGAATGCTAAGATGACAGTCTTTTACTTTGAAAAAAAAATATTTAAAGGGGTGCTCTCTTTTTGCCAGAGCTCTCTCTCTCTCTCTCTCTCTCTCATAGCCAAGGAGCAAGGGTTGGCCCGAGTCCACAGGCAGGAAGAGTAGGGTACCAGGCGTGTGGATTGCACCTCTGTTTACACATGTGATTCCTCTCTGGCTTAAGAAAGAAGCTTTGCTTGGTCAGTGTCATTGCAGCTTATATTTATGGAGGTAATGTGATACAGAGGAAAGCACTTGGCCTTGAAGTTAGAAACTCTAGGTTCAAAGTGCTGCTTTATCAGTTCCAAGCTGTGCAGTCTTGAACAAATCATTTAGCTGCATGGGAGCTCAGTTTCTCCATAAATAAACCAAGGCCAGCCAGCTCTGCTCTGCCTTCCTCTTAAGAGGTGATTAGAGGCTTAAGGGAAGAAATCTACATGGACATGTTTTATTGTGATCCCAAATGCACCAGTTACTGTGTGCTAATCCACTCTTTAAAAACTGTTCACAGTGCTACAAGTCTTGCAGTCTCAGATCAGTTATTATTTTAACCAGTAATTTGCTGTAATGATAGAAACATAAATGCAAACTTATCGCATCATGGACACTCTTAATCAACTTGTCCTGAGAATTCAGAGAGCCTTCCCTTCCCTTCCCTTCCCTTCCTTTCCCTTCCCTTCCCTTCCCTTCCCTTCCCTTCCCTTCCCTTCCCTTCCCTTCCCTTCCCTTCCCTTCCCTTCCCTTCCCCTCTCTTTTCCCCTTCTCTCTCCTCACCTCCTCACCTGTCTCCTTTGCTCTCCTCTCTTCCCTTCCCTCCTCTCTTCTCTCTCCTTCCCTCCCTTTTCTTTTTCTCTATTTCTTTCCATTCTGTTCCATTTCTTTCTTCACTTCCCTTTAGCCTCCTTTTCACTTCCCTTCCCTTTCCCTTCTGCCTTTCCACTTTTCTTTCCTTTTTCCTCCTATCCTCTGATTTTTTTCCTTAGTTTGTGAGAGGCATTCTTGGCCACTAACCATACCCAATTTTAAGAGTTGAACAGTTAATTATTCATTCATTTTTATGTTCAAATCTCAGATATGCAAGGGACATTTTTAAGTGTTTAACACTCATTCTTTAAATTGATATGTGTATTTAAATTGTCCAAGTATTGACAACCAAGTTACTGCCTTTTAATACTGTGTTAGCAATAACTTACAAAACATTGCATGGCATATATTAAAGCTTTGTTTGTTAGTTACCCAAAGTGCAAATCTAGTTGAGCATTTTAGATACATTTTGCATACACACACACACACACACACACACACACACACACACACACACACATATATATATATATATATATATATATATATATATATATATATATATATATATTCTGGCACCCAGAATTCAGCCTGTGTGTAGATGTGGAGAAGCCCTGCTTGAAGGCAACCCTCATCTAGTGAAGTAAGACAGGCAACATGTTATTGAACAGGTAAATATCCAAGTATATCAGCCTGCAATACAGTGATGTTCAATAAATCCAGTAGACAAATAGCTTAATAATCACTGTGAAGTACTGTAGTAGAGGTTCACAGGTTTAGACTTGCGCTTAGAGTAGTGCTCTGAACTATAGACTCACTTATGTGAGTCCAGGAGGTAGAAGAGGTCAGGACTGTAGAAACAAGAGATGGGCCATTGCAAAGAATATCAGCATCATGTCAAGGTTAAGAATGTATCATTAAGGGGCTGGTTGAAGGCTCAGTCAGTATAGTGGAGAGTGATTGAGGAAGACACCCAACATTGACCTCTAGGCTCCATAAACACACACATGCAGGCCTCCACACATAGGCATGCTTATGTTTGCATACCTGCATACATGCACGCATGAGCCTACACACATACACATGCATTCACATTACACACACACAGAAAATAAATGATTCTTTTAAAAATTATGGGAGTGAATTGTTTTAACTTTCCTTATAAAAAGTCACTTTATTTATTTATTTGTTGGAAAATAATTTGTGAGTAGGAGAAAAATTATCACTGTTAGCTCAGAGCATCTTTCCTAAGGAGTCTTGTTAAATGTCAGATTCTTTATTGGAATGTATGGACTAGGAACCAAAATTCTGAATTTCTAATGGTCTCCCAGTGGCACATATACAGTTGGTTGGGAGCCATACTGTGGATAGCCAAGTGCTAGGAGACAGCAAATAGGGAACGAATATTATTGAAATACATTAATGTATGAAAATGTCATAATGAAGCTCATTAGTAGGCATGATTGATATATACTGATAAAAACTTAAAAAAAATATTTTGACTTTGAAAAACTATTTTGAACATATCTGATAGTATTTTCCTAGGAAGGATTTAAACAACTGCATTGTGTCCAGCTCAGTCCTGGGCCATTTTCTTTTCTCTTTCTGCATTCTCTTTCTAGATGAGCACATATTGAGTATGTGGCTTCTAATACTCTTTCTGTTTGACATATAAGTGTTGGCTCAAGCCTAGAGCTTTACTCCAGACTTCTAGGTTTGACTCCCTACTTGAAATTTCAGTGGGATTCTTTCTTCACAGGCATCTCCTCCCTAACATGTGCAAAGCAGAACACCTCATATCGCTGCATCCCTCACAGATGACTCCATCGCCTTCCTTTCAATTTTAACTCCAATCTTTCTCCACCACTTTGCTCCATCCGTGCCACTACCTGGGAAGCCTAACTAAGTCCCCATCAGCCTTTATCAGAACTATTTGAACATGCTGCTCAGTCTTCTAACAACTGGATATCCACAGTATGGCTCCCCACCAATTGCTTATGTGCCACTGGGAGACACTTAGAAATTTGGAATTTTAGTTCCAAGCCCATATCTTCCAATAAAAAATCTGAGTTTTGACAAGGCTCTCTGGGCTAACAGTGATAGTTTTTTTTCCACTTCTCTGGTCCCCTTTATATTCTCATGTCTTATTTTTTATGACTTACTGAGCTTAAATTAGGGTTGCTTGCATGAAAGTGGGTGAGGAATATGGATAAGTCAATAGTGGCTACACCACTGATGCAAGTGTCTCCCTCTTTCTAATAGAAACCATTTGTGATGGTTCAGTTTATTGTCAACTTGACCGGTGTAATAAGCCACAGTAATCTTGGGCGGGTCTCTGAGCTTGCCTGCAGAAAGGATTGACAAAATCGTTTTGGGATTTTGTAGAAGGGAAGAGGTCCCTTCTCCAGAGTGAGCCCTTCCCCCGGAGTGGGTGGCCTTCCAGAAGGGGACTAGATATAAGGAAGCTTGAGAGCAAGGGAAGTTCCTCTTCCTTCTTCCCCGGCTGCTGGTGCTGGCTCTGTCTCTCCACTTGGATTTATGAAAGGGGGCCAGTCTTTTCCTTCATTTTTGGAACTTCCCCTGGAACTGTTATTGCAATACTTTCCTCCCCAAATTGTGCCTGGTTTGGAGACTCATCCCAGGGGCGTGTGGTTGACTACGACACCATTAATTGTCAATAGGTCCTCAGGGAGAGATGGGACCTCATGAGCTTCTCCACCAGAAGTCAAAATCTTTAGAGCCCACCAGTGCCAGAAGGACCAAGTGGATGACAGAAATGTACTGGCTATAAGTCAATTGAGAGCATTGGATCTCAGAGATGAAGGGACTTAAATAGACAGCTAATACTCCACTTCTCTAGTCAATTAGATTTATCAATGACACTGTATACTCCAAATTTTTGAGAGAATTCAGAAGTTCCTGTTATTCATGGGAAGACTATCAAGTGCTGACAACCAAGCCAGTGTTTTCAAATCTGGTACTAACCAAATTAAATGTGTCCATGGGATACTTTTAGGCTATGAGCTACCAGTTTGCTGATCCTGAGATAGATCTTTGGAAGATATCATGCTTACACTGGCTGTTTCAATTTCTTGTCAGGGGATGGGCCAGCCTGGACTTTCTGTAATGTAGAAGGATTTGCAGTTGTTGTAAGTCACAGATTTAAATGATGTTCTCTGATTTGTGGAGTTGGTGACTCTGGCTCACATTGTAACAGCACCTCATATTTTACTCATCATAAAAAAAGCAAGCTCAGTGTTTTCATGGAGAATGGCTGTCTATAGTTTTGGTTTAAGTGGTGAAGTGGTGGATATTTGGTAGGGGCTGTGAACAGGAAATGTGTGGCTTTTATTGGAAATTTGATTTAAGAAAATGCCAGCAGTCTAGATCAAATCTCCACAGTCACAAATTTTGAGGTTTGGAAAGGCCTTTAGCTTTTTTCCCTGAAATATCCTTGGGAATATTTCTGAATATGGATGGGATAAGATGTATGGTCTAACTAAACATCAGTACAAACTAATACAAGCCAAAAAGTCCATTTCCTGGGTGTGGGGACATGGGCTCAAAGGGTAAGAGCACTTGCTCTGTATGCATGAAGACCTGAGTTTGATCCCCAGCACCCAAGTAAAAAGCTGTGTATGGACACAAGACTCTAACTCCAGTGTTGAGGAAGTGTAGCTAAGAGGATGGCCAGGGCTCACAGCCATCTAGCCTAAGGAAAACGAGTGAGTTTCATGGATAGTGAGAAACTCTGCCTCAAGGAAATAAGGCAGAAGAGCAGTAGAGAGTGACACCTGAGTTCCTTCTCTGGCCTCCACATTTAAGTGTACGAGTCACACACATCTGTACGCACTGAATAAAACACACACACACACACACACACACACACACACACACACACACATCATTTTCTTCTGAACGATGTTCCGGTGTCCAGGACTACATTCTAGGAAAGAGAATACTCGTATTTGACAATGGTATGTGTGTGCAGGTGCAAACATGCATTCATATACTCATGTGCACATAGACCAGTGCTCCTCTAGATGACAGTGAACTTGGACTAGTCAAGGCCATGGGTAATCATCCTAATTGTTTGTGACTTATGATGCCTTGTCAGGCAGTATATTTCCCTGAATCAAAGTCCCTTTTGACTCCCCCAGATGGGTCTCATTTCTCACCATCATGGTCTCCATCTGTGGTTCATTGACCAACCACAAAACAATAAGAACAGATTAAGAAGAGCCAGTGCGGAACTACCTTCTGTCCCCTTCTCTGGGGAGAAGTCATTCTCTCAGCCTCCTTTTCTTCCTATGTGAGCACAAATGATAATGCAGAAGCCAGAAGGACCAGAGTGACCAATGAAATACTTGGTGTTTAGTAAGACCTCAGCAGCAACACTCGCTTTCATTGTCCCGTCCCTCATTTTACAATGTTAATCAGATCACGAAGTCTTGGAATCCTGAAGGAGTGTTTCCAAATTCTCCATCCCCTCTCCCAGAAGGCCAAGGGTTGGGCTAGAATAGAACATTTTCAAAGTCCTACCTCCAAATCCCGGAATTCTCTAGGTAGAAATGCACATTGAGTTTTTTTCCCCCTGGAAGAAACCCTGACCTTTGCTACACTAAATAAATCAATTAGTAAGCACGGTCCATTTATTCTACACACTTTGACTTGCTTGCCATATGCTCAGTGGAAGAGCATCTTGGCTCATAAGAGGCTGCCCATCCAATAGGGAAGACCAGACTTGTAAACAGAAAGTGCCATAAAGCATTACAAATATGTATTGGGTGGCAGATGTTGGAGCCAGCTCACCCTCACATCTGGAAAAAATATGTGTTACATGTTCTGAGCAATGTCTCTTCCCTCTTACCCTCCCCCACCCCAGGAAAAAAAAAACTTCAGTAGAAGCACTAAGTATTCTGAAAGCATGGCACAGTGGCCTAGAGCTACTGCTCTGAGTCCCATTGTCATCGACAATTGTCTTTTCAGTTTGGAGGGGTTTCCTCCTACTGTTAACAGGGCAGGGGATTCTCTAATTAAACTGAATCTCCATGTATCTCTGTGAATTAGGTTCATCAAGGGGAAGAAAAGAATACACCAGCCAGTCTTGAAGAAAGAATAAGGCAACCTCAGTCAGGAAGGGTCAGGGCTGGAGAACTGGTGTTCTTTGGTGAGCTGAACTCCGCCTTCCCTCTGGTTGGCTCTTAAGGGGCACACTCCTCTGCTGGCTGACAGGAAAGGGGATGAATGGCCTGTGTATTCCTGTTTTCACACAGTACATCAGGTCTAAGTGAAAGGTTTGTGCTGCTGCCAAGAGCAGGAAATGATGGCTCGGTATTACTTTCCTAGGAAGAGGATGCTTTAAAGCCGTCCCAGGCTCCCCGAGTTCTCTGGATGTGACACTCATCAGGGGCCTCCCAGGACATCTGGTCCAGGAGACCCACCGGGGGCCGCTCCTCTCAACTCACAAGACTGGGGAATGCCTCGCATGCTTCTGACATCTGGGATGGTATTTGGAACTTCGCCTTCTACCTCTTAGTGAAAAGAAGCATGGACTACAAATGAAGAGCAAATAAAAATAGAAGCTAGCCATCTATTGGAGCAAGCATAGCCTGGGCTACTGTTCCACAGGGACATCCGGGGTCTTGATACAGTTGGCCATTGACTATGAGGCAGGTGGCTCTGGCATGTCGTAGAAGACAGCAGCAATCAAGGCCAATGCTCAGCACTTCCTCCTGGACCACTGCTTGTCTCTTGGATCCCTTTACTTTGGGGAGAATTTCAGAGACTTTCTACTCCATCAGACCTAATGCTAATTGCTTTGGCATCCTGCAATTCATCTTTTCTTATCCTCTGCTTTCTCTTGCTTCTTGGCTCTTGCTTCCTTTCCCTCTATTTTTCTTTCCCTCCCTCTCCTCATCATGCCCCCACCCACATCAGCTTCTCCATCTCCTTCCCTTTCTCCTCTCTCCTTTTCTATTTTTTCTTTCCTTTCCTATTCTTTTATCTTTTTTCTCTTTCTTTCTTTTTTCTTTCTTCTCTTTCATTCTTTCTTCTCTCTCTTTCTTTCCTCCTTTCTTTCATTTCTCCACCCTCAACATCTGTACTGAGCATTGAACACTAGACCTTGTGCGTGCTAAACAATACCCCTAACCCTACCCTTTGCTCTTTATACAATGATTGATTAGTTAATTTTAAGACAAGGCCTCACTTGGTCATTCAGGCTGGCTAGCAACTCATCACATAGCCTTGGGTTTGTGGTAATCCTCCTGCCTCAGGTTTCTATCTGCTGGGATTATAGGGTTGCAACTCAGCTACTCTTTGCTTTGCATGCTCCAGTCTGCCCTGGGGGGGTATGCACTTATCTTTCTCTTCAGTCCACATGTCCCCTACACTTGTCATTCTTCAGCTATCTTCCTGAAAGATTATTAAAAGAAATATTCTTGAAGATATGTTCTGTAGAGACATGCTGAAATAGATATCTTTTTATAGGAAAGGTTTATGGAGGAGACATGGTTACTGCATCAGGGAGGATCATGGCTGGGCTCTGAAGTCAGAGAGAAGGAGGCTTTTGTTTTGAGAAACAAAGGAAGGAGTCCCTCCTTATTAGTTTTCAGGGAAGGGGGACAGTTCCAGGCCACATGACACAGCCTATGTACTAGGAGCCACAGAGGCACTGGGCATGGATTGGGAAGAGTAATGGAGGTACTAGATAAAACTGAAGGCCATACCTCAAGTATTCCATGGCAATAGGGAGCTGATCCTGAATTCCTGCTCAGTCTTCTACCTCAGACAGCAGGGCATGGGAATTGGACCTTCTTTTTTCTTATGCTTACAATACAAGTGGGGTTGGTGTGGGGTGCTCAGATTTGTCAGAGAGAGACAGCTGCTGAAGGTGGGGATGGCTACCTTCTTTCAGAGCAGCAGCATCTCTGCTCTAATACTTCTGGCCTCCACCACTGACCTTCCTGACAGTGCCCCAGGATTGCCCAGTTACCTCCCTTACTTGGCCTTACATATTGAGGCTGGTGCATCTCCACTGGAATTCTTCAGGAATCTTTTTTGTTTCTTCTTGAATATTTTTTTTCCAGGTATATCTTTATGTTCTACATGCTACAGGCTCCAAATTAGAGCATAAAGTATCTGGATCACAAATTGACAAATGTGGGGATAATGGGGTCTGAGGAAAACAGAAGGTTTCATGGCTTAACTCAGTTCCTTAAATTGATATCCGCATTCTGGAACTTGGACCATGTGGTATAATTTCTTCTTCTTTTGAAATGAAATCAACTATCTGTACTTTTACAAAAATTTTAATGAGAAAGAGCGAGCAAGCGAGCGAGCGAGAGAGAGAGAGAGAGAGAGAGAGAGAGAGAGAGAGAGAGAGGCAGACAGCAAGTGAGTATGGGTGCACCAGGACCTCCTGCCACTGCAAATGAACTTCAGTGGCTACTGTGGATGTTGGACAATTGACTCCGGGCTGTCAGGGTTTACAAGCCTTTAACTGTTAAGCTACCTCTTCATGTCAAATATCTGGATTTTTACACACTTTTCCATTAGAACATTTTATTAAGAAAATAGTTATGTATGTTAAAAAATTTAATAGTTTTAAACTGTTACTTTTGGTATCTGACCTGTTTTTTTATTGATTGATTTCTTGCATGTGTATGTATGTGGTGAACTTGCATGTATATATTTGGTATACATGTGTGTGGAAATGTGCATGTTTGTGGAAATCAGAGGTGGACAATGAGGTCTTCTTTAGCTGTTTCCGTCCTTATTCTCTGAGACACAGTATCTCGCTGAACTCTAGAGCTTACTTGATTCATCTACTTTGGCTAGTCAGTTTACACCAGGGATCTGTCTGTCTTCACCTTCCAAGTGCTGGGTCCACTATGCTTAGCATTTATGTGAGTGGTGGTGATCCTAACTGCTCCTCACACTTACATGGCAAACACTTTACTGACTGAACCATCTCTTTAGCCCTGATTTAATATTTTTTCTGTATCCAATGAATTTATTAAATTTTAGCTATTGGAACAATATATAGTTTCCTCTGGTGATTTTTCTCTTATTATGCCTTTTAAAAAATTCATTTATTGTTAATAATTAGATACTGAGTTTGAACAAGTCTTGTGTTGGTACCCTCCCTTTCCCTCCTCTTTGGCCCCAACCCACTAAGAGCCTTCCTCAGTGGGATTGCTGGAACAGTCCATGTGGTAGGGGTTATGAATTGCATGAGTTGTAGCCCTTTGTGTCTGTGGGTGAGTGTGTTGTTGAGGAGAGCACTGTCTCTGCATATTCTCCCTGACCATAGCTCTGACACTCTTTCTACCACCTCTTCTGCAAATTTCCCTGAGTCATGGTGGGTGGGTTTTAAGTCTGCTTTATTGTTAAGCTCTTAAGAGTCTCTGGCATTGTGATGATTTATCTTGATATTTTCAGATTGATGGGACCTAAAGTTACCTATAAGGGACTATGCTCAGCCTCTGTGCATGTCCCAGGAATTATCTTGATTAATTAAGAAATGAATTAATTAAGGCATATTTTCTTGATCAATTAAGAAAGGAAGATCCACCTTAACTGTGGGTGTCACCATTCCACAGAAGGAGGTCCTGACTATATAAAAAGGAGAGAGCTGGCTGAGCAGCAACATTTCTCTCTCTCTCTATCTCTCTCTCTCTCTCTCTCTCTCTCCATCCTCCCTACTGATGTGACTGTGTGACTCTGGTTATGCTTTTCCTGTCATGACAAACTTCTTATTCTCTGGAAATGAAGCAAAAATAAACCATTCCTTCCTTAAATTGATTTTTTGGTCAGATATTTTGTCCCAGCAATGAGAAATTGACTAACATAAAAAATTGGTACCTAAAAGTGGGGTTGTTACTGCAATAAAGCTAACCATGTGGTTTCCAGTCTTTTGGAACTGGTTTGCAGGAGGACTGTGTATGAGTTTGAAACTTTGTGCTAGGGAAGCCTTACTGTGCAATGAGCATAGCTTAATGGACCATTGTGCAGAAGACCAAGAGAAACATGGATAGTGGAGGCTCTGCCTATGAAGTTTCAGAGGGAAACAAGGACTCTATCAGGAATTGGACTAGAGGCAGTTAATGTGATATTCTGGCAAAAAGGAAAAAAAAATACCTAGCTGCATTCTTCCTGTGTCCTGAGAACTTGAACAAAATTGAATTTTAGAGTAGTGGACTAAAGCATTTGGTGGAGAAAACTTCAAAGTGGAAAGGCATTCAGTGTATGGCATGGTTTCTGTTTGCTGCCCTGATACATATCTACCATAAAACAGAAGAAAATACAGAATAGATCTGAAAAATATAAAATTTGGCATGGAAAAAATGTAAATACATTCCCCAATACAGAAACTACAGCCTTCCCAGCTGCAATTATTAAAAACAGTAACATCACTAAGGGTAAGCCAATTGCTCCACACAAGGGACAATAGTAAAAATTCCATGAGGGCAAAACCCAACCTATTAAAGGCTCAAGCTAGGAATCATAGGGATTATTTTGAAAAGAAAAGACCTGAAGAAAGAATTTTGACCGATATCTCTGCCTCTCCCAAGGCCAGACTACAGAGGCTGCTATAACTGTGGTCCAAGGCCAGGCTTCATCTGGATCTGACATCAGACCTGGGCAGCACCACCTTCATGCCATTGGTTTCAGAAGAATGAAAGATACAAGATTTAGGGGATGGTGCAATATTGCTCCACAGTTCTAAAGAACCACTGAGGTCACGAGAGGTCATTGCATGAAGCTGTGACTATAAACCCTAAGCTGCAGTGGTGACTCTAGCATATTAGAGATTTCAGGACCATGGGACATTTTCAAAGAAAAACTATAGGCTTAGGGTGGATCTGGCCCATGAGAAGCTACAGTTAGCACTACTGGAGGAGTGGAGCTAGCCAAGCCTTTAGGTGCCTAGGTGATTTCATCACAAGTCCCAGAATTTGCTTTTTGCCCTATTGGGTTTCTGTCTTGCTTTGGTCCAATCTTCCCTTGCTGTGTTACCATTTCTCTCTTTTAGAATGGGAATGTTTACTTTCTGCCAGAAGTATGCAACTTGTGTTTTGACTTTATAGGGTTTACAGTTAAGAGATTGCCTTGAGTCTCAGTTGAGACTTTAGACTTTTTAACAGTGTTGGAACAGTTAAAGGTTATAAGGATTTTGGAAATTAGACTGAATACATTTTGCAATATGGGATGACCATAGCCCTGTGGAGACAGGGGTTAGAAAATTATGATTCAAACTTGATATATTTTGGGCTCATGTTGTCAAGGAATGGATTTGTGATGGTTATATTGTCAGTTTACAGGACATAATCACCTGTGAGGGATTATGTAGATGAAATTAGCCTCTGTGCATATCTGTGTGGGATTATCCTGATTACGTTAATTGAAGTGATAAGACCCACCTTAACTGAGTCATCAGTTTATGGGCTGGGATCCTGGACTATATAAAACGGAGAGAGCTGGCTGAATATCAGCATTCATTTCTCTCTCCTTCTTCACTGTGGGCTGAATGTGACCAGTTGCCTTAAACTCCTGCTGCCATGTCTTCCTTCCCATGATGGATTACATTTCCTTTTTTAAACTTTCAAGTTTTATTCTTTCTTAAGATTAATGATATCTTATAATTTCATTTACTTGGGTTTCTGTTATTTTTTCCCTCCAAGTGTTCTAGTAATTGTGAACTGAACAACCTTTCTCTGACCGCCAACCAAACGGTTGTCATGATATCCTGGCTGCTTTGAAAACTATGCTGCAACCACAAGGAGCACTGCTCCAAAGGCTGTTGGTGAAGCCACAGCTTCTGCTTCAGGAGGTCTTGTTCTAGTCACAGCTGTTCCAGCCTATGATGTCCTTTTGTCCCTGCCTGCAACTACTCTACAGGACCCTGCTGAGGGATGCTCTGGGCCTTGTAAGAGAAGCCCAGAAGGGGCAAAACCACCTCCATTAATGAGGCAGCAAAAGGAATGAGGCAACAAAAGGCTTCTGACCATCCAAAAGGAAGCTATACTAAGGCATGAGGCTAGTCCTTACATAAAGCTGTGATTGGTGGAAATGAAAGCATTGTCTATGAGAGAGAGTCTATGACTGGTTGAATTACAATCCAAGCATAAATCTATCATGCCCCTAGTCTGGCTATACAAGCAGGCTGACTTACATTCTCTATGCTAGTCTAGGAAACTTCTTTCTTGTGTGCGGACCTCATATGCACTTCCCCCACTGTCCCAGCATTAGGCCCTAGGAAATCTCCTGAATGGCCTTTTACTAACTTTGCTTTAAATCATGGGTAGGGTGGGTTGAAGAGCTTCTGGCTCTGCTTTCCCGGCCATGATGAAACGTCTCATCAAAACTGTAAGATGAAGTAAACTCCTCCCAGAAGCTACTTCTGGTCAGATACTTTTGTCCCAGAAATGAGAAGGTAATTGCAGCAGCTAGTTTAACTAGCCTTCTTGCTCAGGAATCCCCTGTCTACACATCTTGAGCACTAGGATTACAGTATGGCTGCTACACTTGTCTGGCATTTACATGGGTGCTTGCTGGGAATCTGAACTTAGTTCATTGAGCTTGCACTACTGGTGATTTACTATCTCCTCAGACCTCTGGTATTTTTTAAATTTCTGCTTAAGAAGGCACCTTTAATTTTGGAGGAGGAGGACAATATTATATGTAACAGTTACATGTGGGCAGAAAATTATCCCCTCAGCCTCCCAGAAGACTTGATTTGACATTTTCTAGGCCAAGGCATCTAATGACTGAAGAATCTTGTGACCTTGGGCCTTTGAGAGAGAGAGAGAGAGAGAGAGAGAGAGAGAGAGAGAGAGAGAGAGTCAAGGCACACATGCACAGACAATCAGGAGAAGCTAATGAAAGTTGGGGGACTATATTAGGGGCCCAAGGAAAGGGAGTAATTTTGAAAAGCCAAAGGTGCGAGGGATACAGGAATGCTTGTGTTTCCAGATGGGGTGGGCTGATCATAGGGCTGCCAGAGACCGGGTGGCTGTTGGGAGCTTTTCTGCTCTGTTGCAGTTGTAATTACAGCTTCTGAAAGCTTGCGTGACATTGCTAATTTTAGAGAAAATGGGGCACTGATATCTGTAAGAACACTCAGGCTAAGGTTGCTGATTAATGTTTTCACATATCACAGAATCAAACCCAGAAATAGTGTAGGCATTAGGAAATATTATTATTAGCAGAGTGTTCATAAGGATGGAAATGAGAAATGTATGTGTTGGCTCTTTATAGAGTTTTGAAGAGATTAATTAGAAAAATAAAACAACTGGAAGTCACATTGGTTATGAGCTGTGCTTTGGGGTGATGTCTTCTATGTGAAATCTGCTTTCCTTTGGCATATTTGTGGTGGATATGTAAAAATAAATGAGTAAAGATTTTCTCACACTCATGAAGGATTCTACAACATGGAATATGGTGACCATATTTTTCTCACTTGTGGGAAAATCAATGTTAAGAAATAGTAATGGGGAACACATAGGCGTGCATGTGTGTGCGTGTGTGCACGTGTGTGTGTGTGTGTGTGTGTGTGTGTGTGTGTGTGTGTTTGTAAAAACTCATGGTCCAAAAGTGAGACACAGGAATTGTTGATCAAAGGCCATGTAGGAGAAAACTTCTAAAGAGAAACTGCAGATCTATTGATTGAACACAGAAAAAAATTAGGATGGCTTTAAGGCCACACCTAGAAATAGTGGAAACAGGAGGAAGGTTAGGAGATGGAAGAATGGAATCGTAGAACTGGAGAGAAGCGAGCATGTGAATTGTAAAGGTTTGTTTGTTTGTTTTAGCTAAGATGGAGAGTAATTCATGTGAGAAGAGCTGAAATTAATCATTATTCTTAGGAATAATAGCCTAGAAACATTTTGACCAGCACTGTGTCATATCACATGGATGCAGGCAAGCACCTTATGGAGTTCTGTGACATTATATTATTAATGGTGAGGTTCTATGGTACAGAAGCTTGGCTTCCAGGGAGCAGGAAGGAATATGAACTCTGAAACCAAGCAGCACTTGGTACGTGACTCAAGTGCCTCCATACAAACTATATTTGGGGTGTCCCAGGTTTCTCTGTGCAGGGACAGTAAGAGTGCTAACCTTTGAGGGTTGTCATGATTAGTGAGGCTGGGCACATCCAGCATCTTTGCACATTTCCCCCCTCTCCCCTTTGCTTAAAGAAAAAGTACTAAAGAAAGGAACTTACCATGGGGTATGTTGCTACCACCTAAGCTCTGGGCCCACAGCCTGGGGTCTGATTTCTAAGGTTTGTGCTGGAACTCGACTCTACAGCAAGGACCCAGAAAAGTCTACATAGAAACCTGCAAAGTATTTAGGCTCAATATTAAAGGCATGAAAGAGACCTTATCTGGGCAATTAGGCTAAAATGGACACATGCTTTTAATATCTATGATTCTTAGACAGTATATCAAAGTCACTGATTATATTGTTAATCATATTTTATAAAATATATTTGATAGCCTTTACCAGCTTGGAAAGATCATGGAACTCTCCAGCCATCCATTTTCTCCACTCTGAAATGGAGATAACAATAGCTCCCACCACCCCGGAGCGTGGGGTGGCTTGGATGGAAGGATGTATGTGAAAGTGTTTAGTAGAGGACCTGGGACAGAAGGGGCGCTCAGTCAAGCCCAGAGCAGAATCCCATTGCTCCTTCTCAAAGTGCTGGAAACTCTTAGCTCTGGGTGGCTGTTGGCTCTCAGCCCTGGCCGTATAATTAATCACAGTACAGTGAACTCTCGATTATCTGCACTAGTGAAGGGCAGAGGCGTGGATAATACAAAACAAGGGACAATCTAAAAGTCATTTATATCTTTGGCTTTGAAATGAAGTCAAAGAAACACACACACACACACACACACACACACACACACACACACACACACACTATACCACCCTTTCGTTCTCTGGCCTGCCATAGACTTCTAAGGTGGAGCTTCTATTGGCAGACTTCTGCAGGAATTGACTATAGTGAGAAGTGGGTAAGGGATATGCAAAAGCACTTTAAGGCTTGGAAGGTGGCCTAGGAATAAAGTGCTTACCACACAAGTGTGAACCTGGGCCTCATGTAAAGTGTGATGCTATAGCAGGGTCTTCTGTCCCGGTGTGCCTAGGATGAGGTGGGAGGTGGACCCAGCAGCGTCCCCCAGAGGCTCTTCAGCCTGCTAGTCTGGAGAATGCAACAGTGAATGATGGGAGTTCCTGCCTCAAAGAAAGTGTAAAGTGAGGACCAGCACCTGAGATTGTCCTCTGACCTCCACAAGTGTGCCATGGCATGTGCCAGCCTGCACTCACTCACACACAAACCTGTCCCAAGAAAAACAATCCCTTTAAAAATCCAATAGATAAGACTCTAAAGGTTAACAAAATTGTCTGTCATTACTGTGTTTTAAATGTTTTTATTTATTTGTGAGGTGAAACAGGAGAGAGAGAGAGAGAGAGAGAGAGAGAGAGAGAGAGAGAGAGAGAGAGAGAGAGAGAGAGAGAGAATGAATGGATGGGCCTCCAGCCACTGCAAATGAACTCCAGATGTGTGTCCACTTTGTGCATCTGGCTTTAAGTGGATGCTGGGGAACCAAACCTGGGTCCTTAGGCTTTGCAAACAAGCGCCTTAAACTCTGAGCCATATCTCCAGCCCACTGTGATGGCTTTTTTTTTTTTTTTTTTTTTAGGAAGAACTATTTTATTTTAGATTTCTATTCATCTCCAAAGTGAGAAATGCCATTCTTTGTGCGTGCTGGAGATCTGAACTCGGATCCTCATGCTGTGTAGCAAGCATCTTACCGACTGAGCCACCTCTCTGCTTGGCGCTTTGCTTTGCTTTCAGTGTGCACGATTATTCTCTGCAGAGAAAACAACAGACCATGCCCTTCACTGGCTCCTGTGTTTCAGCCGGCTTTGATCACTTGATTTTCTTGCTTTCTTGTTTTTTTTTTTTTCTTCTCCTGAGTGTAAATAAAGAGGTTGGAATTCTTCTATCAAGATTCCCTTAGCTGATACTCTTCAATAACTCACATTCTCACCAGAGAAGCCATCTTCAGGCTGAGAGAGGGAAGAAGATGGAAAAGAATTTGCCCTTCTGTTGATCAGAAACCGGCTGGCAACGGGATGGGATCCATGCCCTTGGGCAGGGGAGGGAGGCAATCAAAAGCCCATAGCTGTGTATTTCTGTGTTTGCCTCCCACAATGGGAGGAAGGGAATAGAAAAGACTCGGGCATAGCATAAATATTTCCCTTTATGGAGAAACTGAAGTCACAATGGAATCTTCCATGCTTGTGATATAAGAGATGGACAATATTTTGTGCCTGCTGCTATACGGGGCACCTGAATGGAGTTTATATTTTGTTTATGGAGCTGAATCCGAAGCCTTTTATTTATTTATTTATTTATTTATTATCATCATTTTTTTGGGGGGGGGCCCAGCCTGTGTAATTCTTCTTCATGGGAGCTCGAAATGGCTGTGGAGCAGCTCAATATTCCATTTATTTTATTTATAAAAGAAATTCAAAGGCTGAAAAGATGAAGTAATTGACTTACTGGGATGACAGTTAAACCCACTAAATTTAATCTTATCCTCTCAAGTACAACATATCGCGCTTACAAATTATCACCAGCCACCAGGCAGCCCCGCACTGCTCACCTAATGCAAATGGAACCGGGGCCTCTGTTATTGTATTATCTGACTTCACTATCACCATTAATCCGGCTTAGCTCACTTAATGATGCCACTTGTAGCGCTCTGAAGGCAGCGGAGAAGTCTATAAACTACTTCCATTAAAATGCAAATCGGGCCCAGGCCGAGAAAATAAGTGACGCACACACAAAAAAAGTGGGGGAATTGGGCTCTGTGCACCAGCCCAGGCGCCCAGTGATCCTGAGAGATGATAGTCAAGGCGTCATTATCTGCAAGGGGGCCAGAGAGGGAGCCAGCCTGGCCCGCAGAGCCACAAAAGTGCTCCAACAAGCCCGGGCTATTTAATTTCTGGAGAGATTTATATTTTTTTGTTGTCAGGAAATGAACAAATACTTATCAATGTAAAAGCTGCTATCTCCTATCTCCCTGCCAGGTTTTTCCATACTGATATTATTTGCACCCCATAACACAGGAAATGAAAGTCTTCGCCTTTCACGGTTGCTACTGTATTCTTCAAAGCCCTGCGGAATAGACCTGCAGCCTTCTTCGGGAAAACTTAGAGATCGCAAGGTTTAGAATTCTCCATCTCTGACTTGAGTCTCTGGTCCTGTCCTTGAGTGTAGGGAGGAAGGATGAGCTGGGGTCAGAGGAAGCAGGAGGGGGCTCTGGGCACATCTGTTTTACTGAAGCAACCTTTGGGGAGGAGAAAGTATGAATTTCTTTTCTGCACGAGGCATCGGAGAGCCCTGGGGCTTGTACTTATTCAGAACAAGGTCTAATAAAATGCGAGAAGGTGATGCAGTTTCATATTTTGATTCCTTTGTTTAAATAGATTTTCTTAAGTTCTCCTGAGTCCTCTGGCGTCATAGCATCTCTCTCTGATGTTGGAGGAACTCTAGGCCGGCTCCCTTGGAAGACTCTAGAGGATCGCTCTTGGCCCAGTCTGGATTTATGGTGCCCACAGAGGGATCAATACTAGTTTTTAAATATTACAACTTCTTTTGTCAAGGCCATATTACAACAGAAAACATTTTATTCTGTCAGGGGACCCAGTTAAAATTGATTTGGGGCCTGTCACTGGCCTGCTCCTGGGGTGTCTTTGTTTCATGCCACTGAGGCTGGGGGCTGGTGTGCTCCCAGCATGCTTGGCACTGCCCATGGGACCCTGAGCCTGGGGTGGTTTCAGCAAAGGAGCTGGCAGGAACCCATGGTGAGCTCTTGTTCAAGTAATGTTCTTCAAGAGGTCTGCATTTCAGTCCCCAGGATTCTTTCCTGGTTCAAGGGAGAGGGGCACAGAGAGACTTCTGTGGGAGAAGGGGGGATGCAGAAGGAGCATTAAGGTGGTGGCCCTCATACTGACCTGCCCTCTATTGGCTTCCTGTATATATGGCTGGTACCTCCTTCCCTCCCTCACTGGACTAGAGGCAGCCCCATCGGGCTTCTTTCCTTATAGACAGTGCCTTAGGCAGTCTCTAGCCTTACACTGTGTGGATGTTTGTTAGGTACCTGCACACCAGTTTATCTTGCTCTTGTCAAAATAGTGGATAGAACACACGTGATGCACATACCTACACTTTGGAATATTATCATGAAGAATGAAACCAGACTGTAGGAACATGGATGTATCCTGTTAAGCCAAATAACTTAGACTCAAAAATAAAAATGTCACATGTTTTCATCTATATGCAGAATCCAGATTTGAAAAAAAAAAAAAGACATGAAGGTACCAGGAGAAGTATGGGGAAAGAGGTGGGGGACCAATGGGAGAGAAAAGGGACAGCAAAAGGCAATGGAGGGTGAATAGGATTATAAAATGTACGTTTTTATTCATGCATGGAAGTGACATAATAAAGCTCTTTATTTTGTACAATAAATTTATACAAATAGCCTGGTGAGATGGTGCATACCGTTAATGACTTTAATCCCAGCACTTGGGAGGCAGAGGTAGGAGGATCTATGTGAGTTCGAGGCTACCCTGAGACTACATTTTAAATTGCAGGTCAGGCTGGGCTAACATGAGAGTGAGACCCTACCTTGAAAAAACGAAAACAAAAAAACCAAAACAACAACAACAACAACAAAATAAAACTATAAAAAGTGGGCTGGAGAGATGGCTCAGCGGATAAGGCACTTGCCTCCAGTGACTAAGGCCCTGGGTTCAATTCCCCAGGACCCACATAAGTCAGACCCACAAGGTGGTAGCCCTGGTGCTCTCTCTCTCTCTCTCTCTCTCTCTCTCTCTCTCTCTCTCTCTCTCTCTCACTCTCTCTCTTTCTCTCCCTGCTTGAAAATGAATAAATATTTTACAAAAAAAAACTATAAAAAGCTATAGAAAAGAATTTGTTGTGTGACTGCAAGAACAGACTCTCTGCGGTTTGACTGTCTCTGCCCACCCCCTAAAATTCATGTGTTTAAAGGTAATCTTCGATGTCATGGTATTTGAGGATGGGATCTTTGGGAGGCCATTAGGTCACGAGGGAGGAGCCTACATGTGTGTAAAAAGGCCTGAGAGCTCCCAGGTCCATTCTGTGATGTCAAGGCAGCGAGAACTAGAAGCTGGCTCTCTCCAGACACTAAGTCGGCCAGTACTTGGAGCTTGGACTTCCCAGACTCCAGGATGGTAAGAAATGTATTTCTGTTCCTGATAAGTCATTGAGTCTATGGGATTGGTGTGGCCCAAGTGGACTCATAAAGGAAAGAGCATATCTTATGCTTAGTCTCTTGACCCAGCAGAAACTTAAAAAATTGCTGATGCAAAGATAATGTCCATCAGTGCATTGCCCTCACATAGAGAAAAAGTTCCTCTAGGTATGCTTTCTTTCTTCTCCTGCCTTCCTTCCTTCTTTCTTCCCTTCTTTCCTGTTCTTTAGAACTACTTTAAGCTTTTTTTACTAGCATATATTAATTATGCATTCATGCCAATGGGTTTCATTATGTCATTTTTATACATGTATTTCGAGCACATGCACCTCCATGACCCTCTCTTTCCCCCTCTATCTACTCCCCTTCTATTTTAATCTCCTTTTATTTATCTATTTTTTTGTGATCCACTGAGTTTAATTAGGGCTGCTTACTGAAGCATGGATGAAGGGTTATTTATAGGCCCATGGGCTATTTACCAGTGGTACACCACTGAAGAAAATACTGCCCCTCCCTCAGCAACTACTAAATGCTAATAGCACCTCCAGGAGGGGAGGGACCTCGTGTGTCTCCTTCGATCATAATGAAATATGGATGGGGCAAATTTTGTGCAGGTTTTGTAAACAGTCATAGGTGTTGAGAGTTCAAGTGTACAATGGTTGTGTCACAGCTGCTGAGAGTTCATGAGTGTGGATGACCCTGTCATCTTCAGAAGACAGTGTTCCACAACACTCCATGCCTTCCACTAGGTTTGACATTTTTTTTTCCAATCTGTCCCCTATTCAGCAAGGGTCCCTGAGCCTTGAAGAAGGTGATCCAGATGGTCAGTGCTTGGATGTGGTATCTTCATATGAGTTATTGGTTAGGGAGGCACCTGAGACTCCAAAACAATACAGGCTATTGCCACTTCTGTTGGTTGTCCACAAGAACTAGATGATGGGGTCCAGATGCATTCATGATCTCCTTGATCTTGCCTCGCTCTGCCTCATGAAGTAATGAAATATATTAGTGACTTTTCTCATTGTTATGACCAAATACTTCACAGAAAGCAGCTTGAAGAAGAAAAGGGTTTATTCTGGTTTATATTTTTTTATTATATATTGTATATATTCTGGTTTGTATTTTTATATTCTGGTTTACCCCACCATGTGGGGTAAACATAACAGCAGTAATGGGGAATTGGGGTTCACGGGGAGCTGATGGTCATATGGTAGCTAGAATCAGAAAACAGATATTGAACAGGGCCAGGCTATAACATTTTAAGTCCTGCCCCCAGTGACCAACTTTCTCCAGCAAGGCTCCTAAAGGTTCCATCACCTTCTCAAACAGTACCACTGACTGGGGATCAAATGTTCAAGCACAGGAGTCTATGGGGGCATTTTACACTCAAACCCTAGCATAGCTTCACACTCAAGTTTGTATCTTGGCTTCTTTGCCTCAAAGCTCTGTTTATTGAGAGATAATGAATCATTCTAAGCTGGTGTGCTCATCCCTTAATTGGGAATTGGAATATCTGCCTTGTGGTGTTAGTAAGGGTTTGATGAGATGATGTTTGCTCCAGGTTCTTCAAGAAGGCATCAAAATGTGACTATTTCTGTGGGCCCAGCTGAGGTAGGTATATTAACAATAGGCCAAGGACCGCTTGTTACCAATTCATTAGATTAAAAAAGTACAAATCATCTCCTCCATGTGCAATCCTGAATCAAATAGTTTATTTTTTTCTTTTCCTAACACTCGGAGCATGCTTTCTAAATGTGGCTTGTGTGTAATGGAATCGGATGTCTCCCTGTTTCATGGTGTTTATCTGCTTGCTCATTATTCTACTCATATTTACTACGTGTTTGTGATGTGCAAGACTCCAGGATAGGTAAGAAGATAGAGCATTGGAGCAAGGGAAACAAGGTGGGGGAACCAGTGAGAGTCTATTCTTAAGCAAAGGGGAAACTTTAAAGCCAAACCCACACACCAAGTCAATCAATCAAAGAGCCAATGAAGGCTATGATTGAAAATTATGATAAATGCTCAAGAAAATGGAGAGAACGATGCAATAGACATATTTTGATGTCTGGATCTTACTCTCTGAAAAAGCATGAGAACAACTGTGTGTGGGATCCCAGCCAGCATCTAGAACAGCTGCTTCCAGTTAACTATTGCTGTGTAACAAAACACCCCAAAAATTCATCATTAAAAATATCAACCACATTTATTTCGCTAACAAATCAGCAGATTGGGCAGGAGAGTAAAGATGGCTCATTTCTGTTGCATTTGGCATCAGCTGTGAGGGTGGGGGAGGTGCTCTGGGGGCCTCCTTCCTTCACAAGTCTTAAGCTGAGGCTGGCTGTCAGCTGTCTCTACTTCTGGGCCTGTAATGCATGGCCTTCTTATGGGGCAGCTTGGCTCCCTCATAGTCTAGAGCTGGGCTCCAAGGCTAGAGCCTAGGAGAAAGAGAACTAGATGGACACTATCACTTATTCTGACCTACAGTGGCATTTTCACCCTATTCCATTTATTAGACATTTGTCCCCCAGATGGACCCAGGTTCCCAGGGAAGGGAGAAACTATCTCGCCATAGGAGAAGTGTACATGAATTTGTAGTTGAGATTTCAAACCACTTCAAGCCTCCATTAAAGAGATGGGAGGGGCTAGTTTAGAAGACAGGAGCTAGCACACTTGTCTTCATCCCTGTGGGTTCTCCTCCTTCTGGTCCATCCTCCAGGCCTTGGCTATGGAACTAGTCATCAAATTTTGCTTTGAATGTTTGGTCTTTATTTTCTTAAATTCCATTGTCTACTAGAAAAAGCCCTAGTGTTCTATTTATTCAAACCCCTTACATATCTGGTCCAAGGATCCGTTCCCACTTTATTTCCTGTGGAGGGAGCCTGGAGTTCAAGATAAGAGCAGGTTCTGGAGAGATAGCTGAGTTGGTAAAGTGCTTGCCTCACAAGCAGAAGGGCCTGAATGTGATCCCTGGTGTGCACACAAAAATGCCTGGTACAAAAATGGTGGTGTGTGTTTGTAATGGCGGTGCTGAGAAGGAAGAGACAGGAGGATGCCTGGGGTTTTTCAGCCACCCAGCCTAGACTAATTGGTTAGTTCAAGATCAATGAAGCACCCAGTTTCAATAAATGTAGGTGTTACTTGAAGAATGACACCTGAAGTTGTCCTCTGGCCTCCATATATCCACATATAGACATGCACTTTCACACCCACAAATATGCATGAATAGACAAGAGCACACCAGTCAAGTTTATCTGGTTATTTGTAATTAAACAACATAGATTATGTGTTTCTCTGTCTGCCACTGAGTCAGATTGCTCTCCAACACCCAAATTACTCTCATCATTCCAAGCTTAAGCCTCACATTTTCCTGACGACACTCACTCTACTAATAACATCAGTAGTCACCAGTATTGACTGCGTACCCGCTGTGTGTTAGCAACTAAAAAGCTTTGCCTTTATTTCCATTAATTCTCATAACAAATCTTGCAAGTTATTATTTTCCAGTGGAACATCTAGAGTAACAGAAGATTGTTTTCCTAGATGACCCGGCTAGTAGGAGATGCATTTGGGAATTTAATTTTTGTCTGCCCTGAATCCAACTCTTTTCTAGAACAATTTAGCACAAACTCTATAGGGTACCAAGTGGAAAAAAAAAGAAATAGTTACGTCGTGAAAGAAAAATACTGAATGGCTAGGAGGTCTAATTTTTGCAACATTGAAGCAATTATGAAATTGAACTTCTTGTCCCCACAGCAATCAATAGACCTGTTTCAGATGGAAGGTTTACGTTTATCTGTTAGCTGCATCCAGCGTGATGCTGGCCACCTTCTGAGCCTGGTGAGCATGGTGCTGGCACCTTTCGAGTCATTTTCATGATTTTCCTGGGTTTCCCAATCACCAATCAACAAGTCAAAATTTAAGGCTTGGGAATGCCGAATGATAGAGAATAAAGGGCTAAGGGCTAGGCATCCAATCAGTTTTATCTCAGCAATTTTGAAATAAATATTCATTGTTTATTTCTTTTTAAAAATATTTTATTTATTCATTTTCAAGCAGAGAGAGAGAGAAAGAGAGAGAGAGAAAGAGAGAGAGGGAAACCACCAGAGCCACCACCTTGTGGGTCTGGCTTATGTGGGTACTGGGGAATTGAACCGGGGACCTTAGGCACTGGAGGCAAGTGCCTTAACCGCTGAGCCATCTCTCCAGCCCTCATTGTTTATTTCATATCACCAAGGGGGCTGATAGAATACTTGTCAGTATGCATGAAACCCTGGTTAGATCTCAGCATTGAGTCAGCCAGGCATGATGGCAGGTGTCTGTGACCCTAGCATTGGGGAGATGAGAGTGAGAGGATCAGAGATTGAATGTCGACCTTGCTTGCATAGTGAGGTCAAGATCAGCCTGGGATATATGAGACTCCATCTCAAAAAGTCTATAAAGTCCTCCTTTTCCTGTGACTGTGCCCCTTATAATGTGTCTCTCTCCCACTTTTGTAATTTGAATTATCCCCACCGAAGGACCCAAGACTTGGTTCTTCAGTTGTCACAATTGGGAGTTGGCAGAAACCTTAAGATCTGGGGTCTAGGGTCTGGGAGATATCTCAGTGGATAAGTACTTGCCACTCATACATGAAAACTTGAGTTCCAATCCCCAGAGCCCATGCAAAACAAATGTTATTGCACGTATGTCTGCCAACGTACCTGGAAAACGCAGCAGTGAACAGAAAAGAGACGCTGCCTCAAACCAGGTGGAAATTGTGGCCTGACCTCCACATGCATGCTGGGACATGTGCATATCCACACTCACACACATGCGCACACGCACACTATACCAAATAAAGGTGGGGTCTTGTGAAAGACCTTACATTAATGGAGGCATCCCCACTCTATATTGAAAGGGAGCCCCAGTTCCTTCCCTTTCTCTTTCTTTTGCTTCAAGGCCATTAGGTGAGCAGTTTTGCTGGGCAAGAGCTCTTACCATGATGCACAATGCCTTGTCCGAGGGTCAAAACATCTGGGACACTCGATCACAGATGGAGCCTCCAAAACCATAAGCCAAAGTAAACCCTTTTTCTTTATAAGTTGATTGATCTCAGGTGTTTGTCATAGTGAAGACAAGATGACTAACATACCTACCCAGGGAAAATGAAGAACTCCAATGTGGACTACCATTGTACCTTGCATTGCCTAGTGATGAGAAGGGGTGGTATGATGGGAAATCTGAGGGGTGAAGTCTATGATATTCATTTTACCCTTTTACTTCTGTGCTAGGAAGAATTTATTATAAAGAGTCAAGTAAATAGAGAGAGCTTCATCCATCTGCTTCCTCACTACACTGACCAACCACAGAATCATAGGAAAAGATAAATTTTTATTGTTTTCAGCCTCTTTTTGGTGTGTGAGTAGGTGTAGGTATGTGTGATCTATGCACGTATGTATGCGGATGCACACAGCCCATGAACACACATCAGGTTTCCCCCTCCAATGCTCTTCCGGCTTATTTCCATGAGACAGTCTCTCACTAAACCTAGAAGTTGCTGACTGAGTAGTGAGTCCCAGCGACCCCATTTCCATCACCCACTCAGGGCTGGGTTGTAAGCATGTGTATCCATGCTAGACTTTGTATGTGGGTGCTGGGGTTGAACTCAGATCCTCATGCTTGCACAGCGAACACTGCTGAGCCATCTCCTCAGCTCCAGGGTCTGGATTTTGATGTGGTTTGTTAGTAATAGATAAACTGATACACATAGATGACATTCCTCTGGGAAATTTGGACCTTTTGGAAATACAGGTATGGAATGGTGGTTTGTCTTCAGGCACTGCATGAATAGGGTGAGAAAGGTTTATTATTTTTAGAAAATCAATAGTTGGAAGCAAACAGGAGCACGACGGCTACTCAGGCCAATAGGTAATATTAACTAGTGAGTACAATGGGAATTATAGGATCAGAAATTCAAGGCCTGGGATGGCTTGTGGAGCCAGGTGATCCAGGGGTGAAAAGTAAACTTTTTTGTTTGTTTGTTTGTTTTACCAACTCCATTTGATTAGTCATGGCTAATACAAGCAACTGTGATACTTTGTTTCTTTTCAACAGAAGAGAACATGATTCATTAGTAATGTCTGCTCCGAATGTAGGTCTTTCTTCAGTTAATGGAATATGCAAAACTCTTTTCAGTCTTCTTACCTTTATGCTTCAGTTTCTTTCTGGAAATGTCAACCCTTCCCCCAATTCCACTTCTGCTTTTTTTTGGTTCATGCTTCAATTTTTAATTTTAATATCATTTTTGGTAAGTCTTTCCTTGCTTAAGGTAAAACTACTTCTACTCATGTCTCCTGATCCTACGGCCATACACTATCAAAATGTCTATATGTGTATCTGTGTTTAATTAACTTTTTTTTTGCCTTTCTTACAATATGCTTATATAATAACATGCTTCCTACAGGTAAAGCCATATTTATTTTTTCCCCAGCTGTTTACCCAGTACCTAGAGCTTGCTGGTCATAGCAGGTACTCAGTAATATTTGTTAAATGAATGACTGACCATCCTTGACCTTACCAAATTTTCTCCTTCGACTTGGACTGTTGAGGTCAGAGTCTGAGGACATTAAATCTTTCGAACTTTAAACTTCTACTCCTGCACTTCTGGTTCTCACCCAGATGAATTTTAGATCCTAGAAGCTAGAGGCTGAGATGATACATAGCCTGAGATGGTGCTACAGTAACCAGCCAATTCTGATACATGATCAGCTCTGTGGTGGAGAGAACTATCCATATTCAGATGAGTTTGATGCAGGAAGACAGGGGTCAGATATGCCTGACCATGAATTCCAAGGTTAACTCAGGACATAACAACTGTGAAAGACCATCCCTTGCATGACCTGGGACTGCCCCAAGTATTACACAACCCCCCTCAAACAAACAAAAAACAAAGAAGAAATCACCTATTGTTAGAATACATGCAGTCATTTTAAGAAGTCTTGCTGTTTGGGGATCCAAAGCCAGGTTAAAAGCCCAAATGTAGCCAGAGAAACTCAAGGTTACCTGGGTTATGATCTTGGGCCCTATCTTTTGGCTCTTAGCATGTAGGATGGGGTATAAGGAATAGAAAGGTTAATTTCTGGAGCCCCCCTCTCTTTTGGACCCCACTATGTTATTCTGGCACTGTGCTTGCAATTCTTCTGATAAAAGTTTTAAAAGGGCATTGTCTCAGCTTCCTCCCATGGGACCATCCTGTTACTCTCCTTCTCATCTGAATTTTTATCACCTGTGTGAGCCGAAAAAAGCTCCAACCCTTTAGGAAAAGCCCTCCCTTCCCCCTTGTAATAGGTGGGCATGCCTTATCTGACATGTGAAAGTTTGAACTGGTGGGCATGTGTTAACTGACATGTGTCCAAAACCTTTTCATACTAGGGTGGTCTGTGTTTCCTTGAGTGGAGTTGCCTGTTCTATTAATTACTTTTCTCATGCTGTGATCAAATTCCTAATAAAAAAGAACTTCAGGAAAGAGTTCACTTCAGCTTACAGCTCTAGGGGAAAGGTCCAGCCTGTCAGGGAAGGCCTGGCAGCAGCAGGAGGAGGCTGGCTGTTCCCAGAGCATCCATAGTCTGGAAGGGGAAGAAGTGAGACCAGGGTACAAATCCTCAAGTTCCCCTAGGTGGTGATCCATTTCCTTCTCAACCTCCCCACACAGCACCGCCAGCTGGAGACCAAGGGTTAAAACAGGCCAGTCTGTGAGACACTCTTCATGTTCAAGCATAGCACCCCAGGAACTGAGCTACACAACAAGGAAGAGAAGCACCCCCACTTCCACATGCACTGAGCAAGGAAGAGCACATGGTCAACTTTTGTGCTAGCCAGAATGATAATGACCATTTGTGGACCTAAGGACAATTGAAAAAAATTAAATTTTCCCTTTATGATAAATGTTCTTCCCTGCTTTACCATGTAGAAAAGGCAAGATTTTTTTTCCAGTGAAGTTCTGGGTTATAAAATATCCTTGTAGGTCTCAAAGTCTCCATTACAACCCTGCAATAGTAATTCCAAAGCTACCGTAGATAATTTATCAATGAATGCATGTGGCTGTGTTTCAATAAAACTTTATTTACAAAAAACCAAAAGAGGACAGGATTTGGCCTGTGGCCTAAAGTTTCCCAATGTCAGCTTTAGGAAATTGGAGTCAGTGATGAAAGCAGAAATCTTCAGTCACTGATCTCCAGTGGTAACTCCTTGCCTCCAAATGCATAATTAATGTAAGTCGCAAAGTGCAGGCAAATTTTCATGACTTGAAAACCATTGGAACAAAAAGGACCAAGTTCATTGTGTTTCAGAAATGAAGGGACAGTGTCTAATCTAAGAAACTGTATAATTTACAAATTCTGCTTCTAGGTAGCAGCCGCCCTGCATGCGAAATTTTCGTGTAGAATAGCTATTATTTCTCACTGATGAACCACAAATGGGGGCTGAAGATATTTGCATACCTTTTAACACACAATGTACACCAGGACTCTTACCAAGTTCCATTGAATTTGTCATTAATTAGTAAATTGTTATGTGAAATGCTGCAAAGCATCTTGGGTGAACCAGCCAGGATGATGATTATTCTTTGGGAAGCTATCTGAAATTGTTACCACTGAGCAATTTCCATGAAAATAGAAAGGTCTTTGGAGCTCTTCTTTTAAAATAAGAATAAAATGTACCAAATGGGGAGAAGAAATAAAGGCAATAATAAATCAATGACAAAAGAGAGAGGAAACCAGTCTCCCCAAAAGTATCCAAGAAGAAAGTGTATTAGCTTCCTGTTGAAAATAGCAGGCTCCTCTTCCATTTTCCTTTGAAAAATGCAATAAAACAACAAAACAAAACAAAGTTAAAGCCAGTCCAAAAGTAGACCTTCAGAAATCCAATCAGTATTTGCATTAAGAATCTTAGGGTCTTGGAAAGCCTTTTCTAAGGAGCCTGAGGCATGATGGTGAATGTAGGCTGACTCTAAGGAGTTCCTTCCTTTCTGTCTCTCCCAGCAGGTGACTGACTTGCTTTCACTAGGTCAGTTTCAGAATCTTTGCTTTGATGGAGAGTCTCCACCTGTCTCTGTCTCTGTCTGTCTGTCTCTCTCTCTCTCTCCTCTTACTTGTTGGCTTGCTTGATTTTCTTCTTTTCTCCCTTTCTTTTCTTTCACTTAAAGCCAAGACAAAGGCACCTTCCCTATAGACAGGCTTCTGCCTTCAAGTTGTTTCCAGGGTTTAATTCCTCCTCAGGCCACGGCCAGAATCAAGTCCAAATTCAAGGCAAGCCTCTGCGCTCTGCCCTCCCTTTCCTGCCTGTTCTTCTGTTGGGTTTCAATGGCTGATTGAAAGGGGTGTTAGGTTCACTGAACTTGGTCTTGGCTTCTGTTCCAAACGGAGACAAAGTCTGCTTCCAGGCCAATTTCCATATGAAAGCAGATGAGAAGTCTCCCCATTTTTGAATTCCAGGCAGCACCCTGGGCCCTGACTTCTCACTTCCCACCACTCCATCCCAACCCACCCTGAATCTCTCCCCAGTCTTCTGTCTCTGGCCTCGGATTCCAGCGCTCCCCATTACAGCAGCCAGAGAAAGCGGCTGTGAACTCAAGACTCCTTTCCTGTTTCCTGAGACCGGAGGTGTGAGAGAGAGGGGTTTGTCTATTATGATGTGAGGTGGATGAGGGGGGTGGGTGGGAGGTTTCCATTTAGATGGAGGAGAAGTTTAAGTCAAAGTTTATTAGCTTTGAATTTAAGGAAATTGTAATTCCCACTGCCAACTATTTAAGAACAAAGATGGGCTCATTAAAGAATTCATCC